>CACRXK020010475.1:0-13069 GCA_902702795.2 Paramuricea clavata | reverse complement strand
TGTGCCCCCCCCCCCCCCCTCCAATTATCATTCTGGCTACGGCACTGGTAAGAGTCAGCTCTTATTGATCCAGTGTTACTACAGGAGGAAACCTGAACCAAACTAACTTTATACTGGATAGCTCTGTCAGTTCTAAACAGTTCTTCCTAGAGGTCCAGTAAGGATCATCTCTTATTGATCCAGTGTTACTACTGTACAGGAGGAAACCTAAACTAACTTTACTTATACTGGATAGTTCTATCAGTACTAAACTGTTCTCGCTAGAGGTCCAGTAAAGTCATCTCCTCTAAACTGCTTCAATTCCCCTCCCACGTTTATTAAGGGCACAATTGAAGAAATTAACGATATTTTCTTAATTGAACAAACAAAATAACAGTGTTCTGCATTTTAGCGTGGGTATACTGTCGCATATAGTAAGAATTTTGACGGACATTATATCGCCATTGCAAATATAATCTTAATTTTCATAACTAGCTTGAATTCGAACGAAGCAATTAAATGATAAATTTAGAAAGTAAATGTTTAGTAAATGATAAATTTAGAAGATAATTTTGATTTGCAAGGAAGCAGTTGTTTTTGGAAAACAAAATTAACAGAATTAATGATGCATAAAAATAGTAAGATGTGTTAGCAAATAACCGATAATTTTGTCTGTTGCATATGTTCTTTCACGTGCGACTTACATTAGATGTTTTGAGCATAACATTTACTTAGATATATGCCAATTAAGTTAGTTGTTAAATCAGTAAGAAAGAATTACGATGAAACTCAACTAATAGCTTGCCCAATTACTTTTTTGTTCCAATGAAACCGACTATGTCTTCGACCGTTTTTAACTAAAAACCGTGAAAAAATCGGTTTAGTTTAGGTTTTCTCCTGTGCGTAACACTGGATCAATAAGAGATGATCCTTACTGGACCTCTAGGAAGAACAGTTTAGAACTGATAGAGCTATCCAGTATAAATAAAGTTAGTTTAGTTTAGGTTTCCTCCTGTAGTAACACTGGATCAATAAGAGGTGACCCTTACTGGACCTCTAGGCAGAACAGTTTAGAACTGATAGAGCTATCCAGTATAAATAAAGTTAGTTTAGTTTAGGTTCCCTCCTGTTTTAACACTGGATCAATAAGAGATGACCCTTACTGGACCTCTAGGGAGAACAGTTTAGAACTGATAGAGCTATCCAGTATAAATAAAGTTAGTTTAGTTTAGGTTTCCTCCTGTAGTAACACTGGATCAATAAGAGGTGACCCTTACTGGACTGCAAGGGAAAACAGTTTGGAACTGATAGAGCTATCCAGTATAAATAAAGTTAGTTTAGTTTAGGTTTCGTCCTTTAGTAACACCGGATCAACAAGAGATTATCCTTACTGGACCTCCAGGAAGAACGGTTTGGAACTGATAGAGCTATCCAGTATAAATAAAGTTAGTTTAGTTTAGGTTTCCTCCTGTAGAAACACTGCATCAATAAGAGATGATGCTTACTTGACCTCTAGGGAGAAGTTTAGAATTGATAGAGCTATCCAGTATAAATAAAGTTAGATTAGTTTATGTTTTCTCCTGTAATAATACTGGACAAGTAAGGAATACCGTTACTGAGTTATTCAACCCAAACGCTCCGTATTAATCCTCGGTCTATAGCATATCGAGAAAGGGCAAAAAAAGAAGAATTTCGCCACTCCAGTTACATTACACAGTTCAATACCTGCGCTTACTTAGCATAACTCGCGTGGGGATTGGGGACGAGACGAAATCGTGTTGGGGAAACAGATTTCAAATTTTATCTTCATTTTTTGCCGTTTTTGAGATGAGAATTGAAACTTGAAATATGGCGTGGAGTTCTCTACCATTGATAGAGGTATGTCGACTTGTTTTGAGAGAAATCGGTTTAAAATTCACTGAAATATCGGCAGTTTTAGTGTGTGTGTTTTGTGGCCATGTTGAAAAAATTTACATGTAAATGTATAAATATATATGTATTGAAAGTATTGTAGATATTTTCATATATTTTGTCCTGTTCTATAGATGGACGAGGTTAATATGAAGAAAGGAAGTAGCGAGTCAAAGAGTGGTAGCAGGTTTGGTCAATTTTATATTAATACTTTTAATTTTAATGCTAGTAAAATTTGTATTGATGCCAATTGCCAAACAGACCACAATTGGATGAATTTATATCAGTTTTACATGCACTATTAAAATTTTAATTCCTTAGGGGCCATATTCATATTGCCATATGCATGCGTAACTTAACTTCAAATCGATGTTATGAAGGAGTGTTGTAAATCGATAACATGTTAACAGATAACAGTTAACCCTTTAACTTGTCTTGTGGCAAGCTGGATATATTATCCTGTATTAAAGTTAACTCAGTTAAATACAGCTGCAGCTACTATAATAATTGTACTTGCCATTTGAAATGTCTACGCTATGGTTCGCTAGTGAAATTATCACAAAATCTTTCAAAATCTGTGTGCAATATAACACTAGGACTGTTCGGTATACCGATATATCGAAAATATCGGTATTAAATCAATATCGGTATATCGATACCGGATTATCAACCATACCGAAATTTCGGATATACTGGAATTTTTCGGTATACCGTGTTAAATTTACCAACTATATGGTGAAACCATAACCTTTATTTTACTACTGAATGGCAATTAAAGAACTTTCTACTGCAATGATTTAGAATTTCCACTTCAGTGAGATTTTACACTGAGTATGTTCATGTCGTTCGAAACAGCTTCGAAATTATCGTTTTCCCTTTTAGAATTACTCAAAATTTCTTTCAAACTTCCATTAAAGAATTTTCCTTTATAATTATCAAAGGAAAACCGATATACCGATAATATCGGTATAATTTTTTCGGTATACCGATACCGGAAATTTCTCATACCGAACATTCCTATATAACACTTGAAGGAAATTATGTTCTTTTGCTAGAATACCGAAGTAAAATGCTTCATGCCAGATAATATTTTCAAAATACACTGAGGCGCATTAGAGCACAATGCAAGTTAATGGGTTAATTTGTGTTTGGCCTTAACTTAGGGGTCAAAGCCGACTTTCTGGCGATAATCTTGAGAAGGACATTGGTAAACAACTGAGCGCGTTCAGGGAACAAAGTAGGACGAATAAGGACGACGATGAACGTAAACCAGTAAGTGACGAGTTTGGGCGAGACGTTCAACAAAAAGCTCCAAACAATCGGGACGGCCAAGATCGGTCGGACCAAGAGAGTTCTCGGAGTAGAGAGAGAAGCCGTAGCCCTCGTCGTTGGCGTGACGATGACTGGGAGGAAAGGGACCATAACCGCGGCAGAGATTGGGGCAGGGACGAACCTCGGAGGAGGGGTCGAGATAGTTACTATGGCGGTGGCAGTGAAGATAGGGGGAGGAATGGAGAGAGATATCGTGACGGGCCGTCGCGAGGTCGGGAGCCTGACCGGTACCGCGATAGAAGGGACTATGACTATCGGGACCGTGACGAGAGGGATTACCGAGATCGTGAGGAGAGAGACTGGAGAAGAGACAGATATGACGACAGATATGACGACAGAGATGACGACAGAAGACGAGACTACAGAGACAGATATAGAAATGACGTAAGTTTGCAACATCATGAACACCCATACAAAATAGCTCTGCATAACATTTTGATTTTTAATCGACGTTTCGACTAGTTTGTAGTCAGCCTCAGGATTAATAATAGTGTAAAATTACAGCTATTATAATGTCAATGGCATTAATGTCAATGAAAGATGAGAAGGTCTTTGGAATTTCACCGTGGTTGAGATCCGGTTTTCGTCTGCGTAAAGCAAAAGACTCCTTAGATAACAACAGAGACTAGTGGTCTGACTCTGACCTATCAATTATTTAAAATTTCGAATAATAGTTCAATTAAAAAAAAATCAAAATGTTATTCGGAGTTATAAATTATTGGTTCCCATAATTAATGAAACCCATGTTTTATGATTTTCATAAATGGTGTAGTATTCTCAGAAAAAAATAAACACCCTCTAAAAATTATATTTTCAAATTATATGGCATTAGTGTAGTTTCCAGCCAAGCAGTATCCAGTACAGCCCTATTTGATAGCTATGAGTAAATATAATAGCTGCTATGGCTTGTGTTTCGAGCGTCTCAATCTTTGCCAGGAGATTTACAGCCAATGAAATATAAAAGATCGAACAATCTGACCCAGCGTAGGTCTACGTAGTGACAAAACACGTGAAAACTGCGCATAGGATAGAGATTCAACATTTCAACTACCTGAGGAGAAAAAAAAAACAAGTAAAACTTCGACTTTTTAAACGAAGGCCCAAGAGATAAAAAGTCTTTATTTTTTCCCAGGATGACAGATATTGGTCAGAACATCGACCGCATGATCGCTACCACGACGATAGAGAGTATCGTCGAGAATACCGCGAAGAGCCGAGCGAGATCATCATGTTGAAAGGCTTGCCGACCTCTGTTGAGGACACACAGGTAAGAACTAAATTTAACCCTTTAAGTGGCAATACACCCTGATGCACCTTACTTTATTATTTCGCTCTGTCTAATGCCAGACGATTTCACTTGTCAAGGGGAGAGTGCTGGTGCACAATGAGTTAATAATAAAACAATATTGGGGTTAGTTTGTTTTAGTTTGTCTACTGGAATTGTCTGACCCCCTGAAAATGGTTTGGTATATGTGCTAGCTATATTTTATTTATTAGTAGAATCATACTAGTATACTATTGCAAATGCTGTAATTTGATTGGCTGCTCTACCCGGTATCTATTCCTCGGTATCTATTCCTTGGTATCTATTCCTCGGTATCTATTCCTCGGTATCTATTCCTCGGTATCTATTCCTCGGTAGATAGCGAGTAGCAAAACAATCATTTTCCTGGCGCTTTTTTTTTTAAATGTCTTCCGTCTCGCGTTTTTCTAAGGTTATTCGCTCTCGAATTTGGTGGTAGTTGATTCGGGCTTTGCCCTCATCAACTATCACCTCATAGAAATCTCGAGCCCATAATCTAATTGTTAAATGGTAAAGATAATAATGTTGAAGTTACATACAATACAGTTAAACCTTTCCAGTTCTGATTGACAACTCTCTTTTACTGACACTGCTCTAATATATACAGCATTCTGTGGCAATTGATCAGGTCCCAATAAATATCATACCAATAACACGTTATTGTGTTATACTAATTCTACAGAATCCTCTATGATACAGACTCTCATTTCATTCAAAATAGTAATTATATGCATGGGATTATATAACTCTTGTCTAGGCCAAGAGCCCAATTTCACTATCATTTAAAGTGCATCTGAACATTTTTCACATATTTAGCGCATCTGAAAATTTATGTATTATTATTAATTCACTCATTATTGCATTTTTTGCACCGTCGCAATTAAGCTGTCTTTGATAAAATCGTTTATACTTTGTTTCATCAATGCGTATTAAAATTTTAAAACCAGCATTAGATTTAAGTGAACATTTTAAATAACTAAGAACTGAAGGAGTAACACATTCGACGCCCCTTCTGTACACTACCAGACAAATGCCTGTCACCATCCTCCTGATCAGATGGATTATCCTTTTCACTGCTCACATTTACCATCGAATTTTCCTTTTGCGATTCAGGCTGTTTTTTTACTCCTGATTGTCATGTCCTAGTTCTGTTTCTCCTCTTTCCTTATCACGTGGAGCGGGCTCAACTGAGGGGCTAAAATTATCATAGTGACTTCCTCTGTTATGATGTTGTGCAGGTATTTCAAAAGCAGTTCCACCGCCCTCAACTGGAGTTACGGATAATTTGGTTCTTGTTAAACTTGCTCTGTTAGGTTGTTGCTCGATTGTAACTTGTTGTTGGGGCTCGTTTGAGTGTTCCTCGTTGGATGGGGTTTGCAATTTATTTTTACTTGAATTACATGTACTTTTCAAATCTCTCGTTGATGAAAGCGAGGAAGAACTTCCAAGTAGTTTAAAAACAGTCCCACCGCCCTCAACTGGCGTTCCTTGTAATTTGGTTCCTGAGCCTGCTTTTTCCTCTTCCTGTCCTGTTTTACTTTCGTTGTTGTCGTTGCTGTTGTTGTTGTCTGTGTTGTTGTTTTTATTGTTATTGATGTTGTTATTGCTGTTGTTGTTGTTGTTGTTGTTGTTGTTGTTGTTGTTGTTGTTGTTGTTGTTGTTGTTGTTGTTGTTGTCTGTGTTATTGCTATTGTTGGTGTTGTTCTTGTCTATGGTGGTAGTGTTATTGTTGTCGCTGTTGTTGTTGTTGTTTACAGTGATGGGAGTGGGGTTGTTACTGTTGTTTTGTTTGGTATTGTTGTTCGTGATGATGTTGTTGCTGCTGTTGTTGTTATTGTTAGCGGTGGTGGGAGTGGTGTTGTTACTGTTGTTGTGTTTGATATTGTTGTTGTTTGTGGTGTTGCTGCTGCTGCTACGATGTAGTACTGACTTATCATGTCCTGGTTCCGTTTCTTGTGTTCCCTTATCGTTCAGCGGAGCGGACTCATCTGAGGGGGTAACACCTGCTCTGTTAGGTTGTTGCTCGGTTGTAACTTGTTGTTGGGGCTCGTTTGGGTGTTTCTTGTTGGATGGGGTTTGCAACATGTCATTCAATCCTAATAGCGAGGAAGAAGGTAGTTTAGAAGCAGTCCCACCGCTCGTAGCTGAAGTTTCGGGTAATTTGGTTTGTGTGCCTGTTTTTTCTTGTTCCTGTCCTGCTTTACTTTCGTTGTTGGTGGTGGTGGTGATGTTGGTGGTAGGAGTGGTGTTGTTACTGTTGTTTTGTTTGCTATTGTTGTTGTTCGTAGTGTTGCTGCTGCTGTTGTTGTCGTTGTCTGTGTTGTTGTTGTTGTTGTTGTTGTTGTTGTTGTTGTTGTTGTTGTTGTTGTTGTTGTTGTTGTTGTTGTTGTTGTTACTGTTCTTGTTGTGGTGGTTATTGCTGCTGATGTTTTTGTTGTCGTTGTTGCCGCCATTGATTTTGATATCATTATTGTTATCGACATTGTTGTCCTTGTTGTTGTTTTGGCGGCTGATGTTGTCTTTGTTGTTGCTGTTGTCGTTGTTGATAGCGTTGTTGCTGTTCTCTCTTCCACTGTTATCAACTATCTCCTTGCTTTCGGAGGCACTCGTACTAGCAGAAACTGTCTTATCTCTGTCCTCAATACTAAGAGTACCACACATTCCATTCTCTCCAGGGATTCCTTCATCGGCTATCTCTGTGCTTTCAGTTCCACTTTGACCAGAGTTTCCTTCTATAGGCCTAGGCACTTGATCTTTCTCGTTCAAGCTCTCAGCTCCAATCCTAACGATTTCCATCACAGCATTATTCAAACGCAAGGGGCTTTCTCCTTGAAGTTCGTCAATGCAGCCTTTCTTAAGTGGAAGCTTTTGACCATTTTTAATCTCGAACAGAAAGCCATTCACTGTGACCTCAGAGTCTTTTATATTTGCGATAAATACAATAAATCTCTCCAAACCTGTAAGAATTAAGAGCTTAATTTTAACTCTTTTCTTTGGAAGCCAAGTTAGGGCCATTCCTTGATACCTGTATTTGTCCAATGTTAGTATACAGGAAGAAACCTGAACTAAACTAACTTTATTTACACTGAAACGTTCTAAATTGTTCTCCCTTCACAGAGTCAAACTAGAAGCATTCGACTCTCAGACAATTGTTTATCGCAGGAAACAAACCTCGGTCAGAGAGACTGAAGCGAAAGTATTAAAAATTGTCCAAAAGATATATTTATACTTCACTATATCGCAAAACAAATACATAGTTAAATACCTAATGTAGGCATGTTACTCCACACAATATTGTAATCACCAGCACTCGGTTCAAACAACGGTATTTTGTGATGACTATGCCATTGACCAATGTTGCAAAGTCCGTGTTGTTTTGTAAAATAGCTTCCGGCATGTTCCAGATAAGAAATATCTTGAAAGAACGATGTTGTTGTCCTGCGACAATCTTTGCCAGGCCCGAGAACAAATTGGACCACAGCTGTACTCTCGTCGAGCCATAAGCCGAACAGATCACCACCTTAAAATTATATTCAGATATTATTTCGTGAATAGACCTATCCTAGCGACAGCTGATCTGTCTGGACGGACTTGGGCGAAGAAAAGATAGTTGATTTGTTACTCCTTGCATGTTGTATAATGCGGCAAACAGACAGAGCATCTTACTGTATGTCAAGACGAACTAGCTGCTTATAAGCTTGCCTACGCTTGCCCAACTACACACGCAAAAATCTTCGATCTTGTAGCAAGTCTGCCGACAAGCCGTCAACAAGTTGTGTTCGCACTGCTTGTCCCAAGTTGTCAACAAGTATGAAACAACTTGTTAACAGTTGTAGCAACCTTGTTGATATATCAGACTTGTTGCAAGGTTGTTCCAACAAGTCAGATACATGCAGTCATGATATTGTTGTTACAACTTTGTGTCTCCAAACTTGTAACATTCTTGTTATATCATGACTGTATCAGACTTGTTAGAACAACCTTGTAACAAATCTGATAATGCCATCAAGCTTGTTACAAGTTGTTAACAGCTTGTTCCAAACTTGTTACAACAACTGGGAACAAGCAATGCGAACACAACTTGACAACAGCTTTTGAACAGACTTGTATAACAGCTTGTTTGCAGACCTAGATACGACTCTGTATTATCTCATGCGAAGGAAACGTTATTTAAGAACCATTGCAGCCTTTCATTGAGAAGATGATGGTTCGGATATTTACTGTATTTTATTTATTTACGTTGCAATAAACATGTAAACAACATTAACCTGTTTGGATATCAGGTTTCGCTTTTACCCACTCGTGAATTCGTTCCAGCTCGCCTTTGCTGATGTAGATCTTGAATTCGCTTTCCCGTTTGCTATTCTTCGCTTCTGGAGGTAAAAGGTCCATTGCCCCAGACATGTTTAACTTAAAATGAGTTTGCAAACAATATTGCGACGGTTTAGGTTGGTATATTCAGTTGTGAACTGCGACTTTTCGATATTATTTTAATTGTTTCACTTTACATTATTTAAATTAAACAATGGTTATACTAGGAAATGCACATCGAATTTGCATGATTGTTGCATAACATAAATAGTTGAATTATTTTAACTTCAGCCAAACAGCAGGTCTATTTCGCTGTTTGTGCTCACATTGTATTAGGATTATAGAGTTTGTGAAATTATCTTCGTTGAAGCTATAGGAAAGAGGTCGATAAATTGCAGTTTTTTCAAAGGCATTGTTTTTCAGCTTTGGAAGACATTTGAAAGACATCAACAGACTTGAATGAATACATTTTACATTAAATTAAAGTAAATTAAATTAAATTAAATTAAAAGGACAAAACAATTGGCTATTGATCAGGTCCCAACAAATATCATATATTTTCCTTGAAAATAACATGTTATTGTGTTATACTAATTCTACAGAATCCTCTATGATACAGACCCTCGTTTCATTCAAAACAGTAATTATATACATGGGATTATATAACTCTTGTCTGGGCCAAGAGCCCAATTTCACTATAGTCTGTTTGGTCTAGTGGGGATCCAAAGTATATTTAGCGCATCTGAAAATTTTTAATGAGAACTTGCGCTTTATAACTTATAACTTATAAATGTATTATTATTAATTTACTGATTATTGTATTTAAATAAGTTTTGCACCGTTGCAAGCTGTCTTTGATAGAATCGTTTATATTATACTTTGTTTCATCAAAACATGTTAAAATTTTAAAACCAGCATTAAATTTAAGTGAACATTTTAAATCACTAAGAACTGCGTAAGAAACACAATCCGCATGAGAAACACATTCGGCGCCTCTTCCGTACACTACTAGACAAATTTGTGTTACTGTCCTCCTGATTAGATGGATTATCCTTTTCACTGCTCGCATTTACCATCGAATTTTCGTTTTGCAATTCAGGCTGATGTATTACTACTGACTTGCCATGTCCTGGTTCTGTTTCTCCTCTTTCCTTATCATGCGGAGCGGGCTGATCTGGGGTAATATTATCATAGTGACTTCCTCCGTTATGTTGTTGTGCAGGTATTTCAAAAGCAGTTCCACCGCCCTCAACTGGAGTTCCGGATAATTTGGTTCTTGTTAAACTTGCTCTGTGAGGTTGTTGCTCGATTGTAACTTGTTGTTGGGGCTCGTTTGAGTGTTCCTCGTTGGATGGGGTTTGCAATTTATTTTTACTTGAATTACATGTACTTTTCAAATCTCTCGTTGATGAAAGCGAGGAAGAATTTCCAGGTAGTTTAAAAGCAGTCCAACCACCCTTAACTGGAGTTCCTTCTAATTCGATTCGTGAGCCTGCTTTTTCCTCTTCCTGTCCTGTTTTACTTTCGTTGTTGTCGTTGCTGTTGTTGTTGTCTGTGTTGTTGTTTTTATTGTTGTTGTTGTTGTTGTTGTTGTTGTTGTTGTTGTTGTTGTTGTTGTTGTTGTTGTTGTTGTTGTCTGTGTTATTTCTGTTGTTGTTGTTGTCTGTGTTATTTCTGTTGTTGGTGTTGTTCTTGTCTGTGGTGGTGGTGTTATTGTTGTCGCTGTTGTTGTTGTTGTTTACAGTGATGGGAGTGGTGTTGTTACTGTTGGTTTGTTTGCTGTTGTTGTTGATTGCGATGTTGTTGTTGTTAACGGTGGTGTTGTTGCTGTTGTTACTGTTGTTTTGTTTGGTATTGTTGTTCGTGATGATGTTGTTGCTGCTGTTGTTATTGTTAGCGGTAGTGGGAGTGGTGGTGTTACTGTTGTTGTGTTTGCTATTGTTGTTTGTGGTGCTGCCCTTGTTGTTGCGATGTAATACTGACTTGTCATTTCCTGGTTCCGTTTCTTGTGTTCCCTTATCGTTCAGCGGAGCAGACTCATCTGAGGGGGTAACACCTGCTCTGTTAGATTGTTGCTCGGTTGTAACTTGTTGGGGCTCGTTTGGGTGTTTCTTGTTGGATGGGGTTTGCAACATGTCATTCAATCCTAATAGCGCGGAAGAAGGTAGTTTAGAAGCAGTCCCACCGCTCGTAGCTGGAGTTCCGGGTAATTTGGTTTGTGTGCCTGTTTTTTCTTGTTCCTGTTCTGTTTTACTTTCGTTGTTGGTGGTGGTGATGTTGGTGATAGGAATGGTGTTTTTACTGTTGTTTTGTTTGCTATTGTTGTTGTTCGTAGTGTAGCCGCTGCTGTTGTTGTCTGTGTTGTTGCTGTTGTTACTGTTCTTGTTGTTGTGGTGGTTGTTATTGTCGCTGATGTTTTTGTTGTCGTTGTTGTCGCCATTGATTTTGATATCGTTGTTATCATTATTGTTATCAACATTGTTGTCCTCGTTGTTGTTGTTTTGGCGGCTGATGTTGTCTTTGTTGTTGCTGTTGTCGTCGTTGATAGCGTTGTTGCTGTTCTCTCTTCCACTGTTATCAACTATCTCCTTGCTTTCGGAGGCACTCGTACTAGCAGAAACTGTCTTATCTCTGTCATCAATACTTGGAGTATCACACATTCCATTCTCTCCATGGATTCCTTCATCGACTATCTCTGTGCTTTCAGTTTCGTTTTGACCAGAGTTCCCTTCTATAGGCCGATGCACTTGGTTGTTCTTGTTCAAGCTCTCGGCTCCAATCCTGACGATTTTCATCACGGCATTGTTCAAACGCAAGGGGCTTTCTCCTTGAAGCTCGACAGGACAGCCTTTTTTAACTGGAAGCTTTCGACCATTTTCAATCTCGAACAGAAAGCCATTCACTGTGACGTCAGAGTCTTTTATATTTGCGATGAATACAATGTATCTCTCCATACCTGTAAGTATTAAAGAGCTTAATTTAAACTCTTTTCCCTAGCGGCCAAGTTGGGGTCTTTCATTTAAACGTGTATTTGTCTTGTGTTACTATGCAGGAGGAAACCTAAACTAAAAGTTCTAAACTGTTCTCTCTACAGAAACATAGTTAAATACCTAATGTAGGCATGTTACTCCACACAGTATTGTTATCACCAGCACTCGGTTCAAGCAACGGTATTTCGTGATGACTATGCCATTGACCAATGTTGCAAAGTCCGTGCTGTTTTGTGAAATAGCTTCCGGTGTCTTGCAGATAGGAAATATCTTGAAAGAACGATGTTGTTGTCCTGCAACAATCTTTGCCAGGTCCGAGAACAAATTGAACCACAGCTGTACTCTCGTCGAGCCATAAGCCGAACAGATCACCACCTTAAAATTATATTCAGATCTTATTTCATCGACTAGATTTCTATAGTGGCGACGGCTGAACAAGTATGGAACAACTTGTTAAAAGTTGTAACAAGCTTGTTGATATTATCAGACTTGTGGCAAGGTTGTTCCAACAAGTCCGATACAGTCATGATATAACAATATTATTACAAGGTTGTGTCGCCAAACTTGTAACATTCTTGTTATATCACAAGTGTATCAGACTTGTCAGAACAACCTTGTAACAAGTCTGCATGATAATGCCGTCAAGCTTATTACAAGTTGTTAACAGCCTCTTACAACAACCGCGGGAGCAAGAAGTGCGCACAAAACTTCTCGATACTTTGTGAACAGACTTGTATAACAGCTTGCTTGCAGACCTGTAACAACCTGTGCGTTTTTACGTGTGTAGTTGGCATTGACAGATCCCTGTTTCTTCTGTGTGCATGTATAAATGCTGCATGCAGTATACAGGGTGTATAAAAAAAAACTGAACAGATTTGAAATTGCTCTCAATTTCGCAAAACACCCATTTGTATCTGTTTTTTATATATATAGCTTCTTTGGATACTTATAATGTAAAATAATGAAAAAAATTTCTCGAACTCAAATTTTGTGAACCAGGGGGGTGTGTCTTTTCCAATAAATTAAAAATGGCTCGCGCACAAAATTTAAAAGCTGTAATCATATTTTGAGTTAATAGATTGAAAATTAGTCTGCTTTTTAATTCCTGTACAAACTTTCAGACAATTTGGTTTAGTTTAAGCCCTTTAACTATTCATTTTGTTCTAAAAAGTCAGCCTTTCGCATGCTTAATTAATGCCTTTACCTAATTTGCATATTGCTGACATATGCAAATTAGGCAAAT
>CACRXK020010474.1:0-17614 GCA_902702795.2 Paramuricea clavata | reverse complement strand
GACAATTTTACTTGTCAAGGTAAAGGTTAAATGAATAATAAAAAGTGGCTGGATATTCTATACTTGCTCCATATAATTGGACTTTGGTTGTGAGCAAAATTTAAAAAGACAATTACCAGTAATCAGTATTAACATACTACATCCCTATTATTTACCTTAGTTGCGATCTTGAGCAGTTGTGCTGTTACTAATACAACAGAATGTGGTTTCAAATGACAGTTATTTTATGACCATGATATTCCAGTAAGACATTTGTTGTTTGTTTCTGTTTTAGAATAAGATCGAAAAGGTGGTTGCTATTCAGATCCTGGAGTGCTGTGAAATGGCCTTAACCGTAGGCAATTAAGTAATATGAGTGGTGTGATATGGATAGGAAATTTTTTATTCATTGTGATTGACTATAAAGGTGAGATAATGATGATGATGCTAGTGAAATACAAGTTGTGATGATACTGGTGATGCACAAGTTGCAATGATACTGCTGATAATGAAAATATATTGTACATACCAATTGTAATGAGACATAAATAATAAAGAGATTGGCATGTGCATGACTTGATCAGTTGTGCTGTTGAGTAGGCAGAACCTGCATGGGTGCATTTTTGTATATTGTGTGATATTGCCATGGTCTGGGTGAATGCCAATATATTGCCACCTATATGAAGTCCCATGCCATTTTGTGTTCAAAACTAAGGTTATGTTCTCATCAGCTCCAATCATAACTTGGAAAGTTGGTTTCAACCCCACTAGCTGGTCTTGAAACTATGTGCACACATATAAATATTCATTTTCCCCCTCATGAATTATATTGTTTGCACAAAAAATCTGTTGATTATTTCATCTAAAAACAGCCTGTGAATGTTTGTTTGAATTTGAGATGTTCACTCTGTGACAAGTGAAAGTGATATATAATTCATGCATAATATGGTGATCTTTTGTTTCGGGATGTAAAAAATGAAATTTACTTTCTGATAAAATTCAGTGTAACCATATTTATTAAGCCTCTAGATCTGTGTCTCTCTGTTAAGCCCTACCTCCTCAATACAAATAAAACTCTGCGTAGTAGATAGGACTGAATAGGTTTTTAATTTCCCTAAGAAATTACTGACATAAATTACAGAGTGACATTACTGATAAAAGTACATGTATGATGCATAAAAACACCCAATATTAGTCCTTATTTTCTAGACCAGCTGTGATACTGAAGTCTTGAATTAAACCCAAAATAATTTTTATGGGAAAGAAGTAATTATAGTATTCTCAGTCAGTGGAATAATTGACTATCATTATGGAAATTATAAGCCAAAGATATTTGAAAACACAGTATGATATGCTACCTCTGTCTTTAGCCAAAAATATAAACAAAACTACACAGCTTTTAAAATACAAAATTTACCAGAAACCAAGAAGGAATAGACGAAATTAACAATGCAATTTTATCTACAGTTCTTCAAAACATATAGAAAATGGCAACCAAAACTGAACACAAGTGATTTAGAAAGTACCTTCAATGCTTCTGATAAAAACTGCTAGATATATTTTCGGCGAAAGCCCAAAAATACAGTAATTTCAAAAATTAAAACTGAGCAGTACGACGAAAACCTATACGATTCAACGTCTTTCATGGCAAATTCAGCAGCCCAAATGCTGAAAAACATTAGCAAAGTACTGTACGTAGTCTGTGTATCACTGTTTTTATTTTCAACATTTTAAACACTAGTCAGTTTCTCCGCAACTTTAGCATCAACATTTTATTAAAATTTTGTATTGTTTTTGCGCCCGCTTAAAAATTCAAGCGACATTAAAAGATAAAAGCATGCGCGTAGTACATATTAGGAGTACAGGCATTATATATATAGTTCGATTCTGTGGTTCACAGAAACATCATAGTTTTTATCACATTAACATCACTATTATTAACTCGGGTTCTGATTGGTGGCGGAACGGAGAATATAAGCATTTGGGCAGGCGGTATTCCAACCATTCCGACTTCGCGTGCCCGCTAATACCTAGGAGAAGCTGGAACGTAACCGTGTACTGTGACCTATTAGTAGCGCTAAGAATACTAGGGTGCGGGGGTGGGGGGGGGAGATGATAGGTGGTGTTGTTGACCAGGTAGACTCGTTGTATACATTCCAAAGCAAAGCAAGAGTATATAAACGATTTGTGCTTGTTTTCTATTTTATATGCTCCTTAACTTTATTACTTATTATTTAAAGTTTGACAAAAAAATAAGAATAGCTAACCTTTGTGCTGCCGGATTCCTTGTAAAATTCCCATATTTCACCATCACTGCTGTATGATACTGTGTAAGATGTTACCCATTGTGACCAACCGCAACGTCCTTGGGTGGCCATACCTGTCACCCAGATGATGTCACCCAAATCAACCTGTATCCATGCACTCCCTTTTCCTACGTTTGTTGTTGTCCACGCACCGTAACCACGATTTGTATTCAGTCTGCCATTGGCTGGAATCAGTCTATAGTCAAAATGCGATGAAGCTGTAGTCGCACTGTCCAATATTTTCCCACTCTCCATGCCTAATGGAGCGCATGGCTCTGCATGGAACAGAAAACAATGTAAGATCTAAATACAGCGTTGGGTCGGATTTTTATTTTAATTGTATCTTGTTACGACACAGCATTTCAACTCGGGCAGCATAGGTTTGTTCCGTCATAGTCTGTTAAAATATATATGATGTGCACGGTGACGGTGATTGAGCTTATAGTATTTTCGTATGATTAAGAAACCGTCCAATAGGGATAGCTGAGATGAAACGTGTAACCACGATAAATAATATATAAGGAAGTTGAGACAAAGGATTTGTGCACGGTGAGGTACAGTTCAACAGTCCGGGCTTCTAGACCATCATATCTAGGCAGACAATAGTTCCACGTGCAATGCAGTAAATCAATACTAGTGCGGTGAGGTCTAAGCTATGTCGTGTTTAATAAACCACGACTTTGCATGTCCTATATTTGGGTTTGGCTGAATAATCCACAGTCAGCCAACCAGTGGAGCAGAAACGAGGCCAAGACCAGGTCTGGAGTTCTATAGGGTGTCCCAAAAAACGAAAACTATTGAAATAAATGTATTGTTACAATTTGAATGCCTCAGCACGCTGAACCCACACGTGCATCAAAGCTTGACGTAAGTAAATTTTATGCATAAAGAAACTGTTTAAGTAGCTGTTTTAAATTCCCAAAAGCAGAAAATCGTGCGCTTTACAAAGATATTTTAATTTCTTAATAAGTCAATATTTAATATATACACCCTGTCAATATTTTACGCATCTTTGCGTTCAGCTTAGTGCTGCCAGCTGGGGCATTCAAATTTTAACAATACGTTATTTCAATGGTTTTGCGGGGTTTTTTTGGGACACCTGTCTAGTAAGGCTTGGAAAAAGGTTTTAGGTTTAACTGGATGGTTGAAAGATCTAGAAGCGTGGATTTTCATTGAGGTGCGTATAAGTGACCAATTGACGATGTTTACCATAAGTGCACAAACGACTATACCAAAATTGTAAAAATACTCTATGCCCTTACGTATACACACGCTGCGATTTGTCATGTGTGATTCGTACTCATGTAATCGAATAAGCACGTGTAAAAATTATTCCATTTCAAATTTCGCCATAAACTATAAATGTAGCGGGGTTGTGGCGTCAGCAGTAATTTTGGTACAGCGGGGAGAATAAGAGTTGTATACGATAAATCGCAGCGCGTAAACGTATACCTTAACGACGATTTTTCACCTTTGTAACATTTGAAATGTGTTAAAAACCATTAATGTATTACAACCAATAAGCCTCACATTATAATCACTGATTATGCACTCCACATTTTAATTTGTGTCTCTGACAGATATCAGGCTACTTTTTGGTTGATTTAGTGACAGATTGAGGTGCTTGCCTGATAATTTTGCATTATACTAAATTGCGCTTACAAGAGTAGCTCATTACAAACATCAAGATTGCAAGACAATGGGCGGCGTAATTTTGTCCAAAAGGCCTGCGACATGGGGGCTAATTTTATATGGAAGCCGGGCTGGCCCAGTTAGCTAGACTGCCCGGTAAGCGGATTCAGTATCTCTCTCATTTCACCCCGCTTGACGGGACAACTTTGTTATTTTGCATGACATTATTCTGACAGTTGTTAAAAATATCTCGCAGCGGCATCTTCAAACTTTTGTCCCGGCAATCGGGCTAGCCCGCTTCGCGTTCTTATATGGAGAAATTTTCATCCTGGCAAGCGAGACAAACGGCCTCGACAACCGGGCCGTTTGTCCATATACAGACACAAGCTAATTTGCACTATAATAATAACAACACAGCGAGATTTCGCTAAACCGGGCTGTCTCGCTAAGCGGGCCAGCCCGGCTTCCACATAAGCAGCCTCTTAAATTGAAATTGTACTCGTTTCTTACCCATTAAGCCTGTTTTCCACTAGGCGGAATTTTGAGCGCGGAGCGGAATTTTTCTTTGTCTTGTGATTTCTCGGGTGGAACTAATTAGAAAAGACAAAGAAAAATTCCGCTCCGCGCGCAAAATTCCGCCTAGTGGAAATCGGCCTTTAGGGAGTTTACGATCTTGACGACGAACTGCCGACTACGTTTGAAATAGTTTTGTTATACAGGGTGTCCCCAAAAAAGTACCCTCTATAGAAATTATCCTATTGTTATTAAGCACAGGATTTCATGCGCCTGCAGGTAATTAAAAATTCAATTCAATTGTGTTTACGCACTCTTGTGTTCAGCATAGTGCTCAGGCATTTAAATTATAACAATAGGATAATTTCTATAGAGGGTACTTTTTTGGGGAGACCCTGTATGTATGCAAGTACTAAAAAATAAATAAACCAATCCCACAGGGCGATTAGTTATTAAATGTACCCAAACGGGAAGAGAGGTTTTGCAAAAGCCCCGAGGGAGTTTTACTAAATCTCTCGAGACTTGAGGGAATTTCATCACTAATCGACCGTAATGCCATGAAATCACTCTGTTGAAAGTTGAAATGAAAAGACGCGTTTGCTTTTTTATACTAATGACTATTGGGATGTTCGTTAATGAAGTTACAGTTGATTTTTCATGTCTGTTAAAATAGTTAATTGAACATCCATATAAGAGGTTATGCATAAAGATGAGGGACGATTAGTAACTAACGTAGGGACGATTAGTAAGTAATCGTACCGTGGGACGACACAAACCTCCCGCCGGTAAGGGCCCATTTTTATCATTTATAGACCCGTAGCGAGGGGCATTCGGCGTAATATTAGCGACCTTAAGGCCGTTTTCCACTAGGCGGAATTTTCCGCGCGGAGCGGAATTTTTCTTTGTCTTGTGATTTCTCGGGTGGAACTAATTAGAAAAGACAAAGAGAAATTCCGCTCTGCGCGGAAAATTCCGCCTAGTGGAAAACGGCCTTTAAGCAAACAGGACGGCAACGCGACGACGACGGCTATTCACACAGTGATATTCCTGATCTCGTATAAAAGGAATGAATAATTAAAAGCCCCACGGGAGTTAGAGACGTTGTGTTAGGGCTTTTTACAACGGCAAACCAGAGATTTTCACGTCTCGTGTACAACGCAAACATATCAAGACGCGACAAGTGAAACTACAAATTTGCTCAGCAGAAGCGTTTTTAATCACAAAGCCTTGGTTTTAATCTCTTCAAACTGAACTCAATTCATATATACATGCAGTGGATAATACACAACAACTCTTCTTCGCAATAATTTATTTGAAGAAGTTTGTTCTGGCTGCCGTCGTCGCGTTGCCGTCGTACATGCTTAAGGTCCCTATTTCCCGAAGTGATGATATTTTCGAGGGAAATATCGCCGAATACCCCGAGCGGAGTGTTTAAACTTTAAAACTTGTTGGATTTCAACGCGAATACAATTTTGTGTATACCTGAATTAGTTTGACGTTTCCTCTTTAAAATATTTGAGCATGTATCCTTTGGATCATTAAAGGTAACATACGTCTTGAACATCTTTCGTTAAATCAAATCTTCTGTACGAAATTACAAACAACAGCTTGCGAACGCCATATTGTTTCAGAACATGGTGTGGCACGCGTCACGCGTGAGCGTGGGATACTGTAATATCCCACGGTGGATCTGCCGTGGGATATTAGAGAGGTTAAGATACCCCGGTTCCGGTTTACGGGTACGGGTGATATTCACGTACCCGTAAATCGGGGAACGAGTTGTAACTTAAGAAATCCAAGACGATTCCGGCGTGTGAAAACCGATTAGAGAATGGTAACTTTCGCTGTTGAGGTTTGCCATAAATTGTTGAAAACTTTGACGAGCATATGTGCATTATTTATTTGGGTAAAATTTTGAAAATTTTTACTATTTAAACGGTCGCATATAGTAAACAGAAAACACCCGTACCCGTTTGTCTTTTACGTGTAGACCATGGTTTACCGCGGGGAAACGGGTAGAAATTACGGGTAAAAATGCTGACATCAGCAAAAATTGCTAAACAAAATGGCGATACCCGTACCCGTAAATCGCAACCGGAGTATCTTAACCTCTCTATTACAGTATCTCACGCTGAATTGCGAAATCATGAATTTAAGTGAAATACTGCAAAAAATGACATTATCAGGTGGTCCAAATGCTAGGTAATCACTAATCTCCCTTAAGCCATGCTATTAGTTTGTAGGTTGATAAGGGTTTCCAAGCGTATAATTTGTTTTATTAATTGTTAAAACTCCTCTGAGAACAATAATATATAAATATATAAACGCTATATATAAATATGAGGGAGTTGCATAGGTTAAGGTTTGAGTAGTGTTGTTTTAATTGTGATGAATAAAAGTGTTTTGTTGTTGTGTAGAGTGTCATTACTTGCATGTTTGACATTCATAACCGAGCGGGCGATTATAACTAGAGTCAGTCGAGGCTGCCTTAAGGGGCTGTTTATTTGGGCCAGCTGGCCCGGTTTAGGCAAGGTCCCGCCTTCGTTATCATTTCCAACTAAATTTCATTTTGCTTTTAGATGGGAACGAAGCTGCCGACCGCCTGAGCAAGATCCCGCCTCGACTGATCCGAGATCTCCAGTGACCAGGCTGGGTATTTCCCATAATAAACGCAAAGACCCGGGCTGGCTCGCTGGCTTGCTGTGTCCATGCAAATATGTTGTTGTAAATAAGAATTTGCGACCGATTTCGATCTCAAAACGTCTTTGTGAACGATTCTGTGGGTTATATCCGTGAGTTGCACGCAAAATTGCGAATTTCAGGTTCGTGGAAAATGGAATTTTCCTTCGGATGTGAACGTAGCATGTAATCGTTGATGCAAATCGCGACAGCGCATTTGCATGAGACTATAAATATGAGCAGTCTGCTCAGTAGGACATCACGGGAAGCACTACACTGGCAAAACACGTTGGTTTTCTCCTTGGCTGCGTTTGGAAAATGTCCGAAGAGAACTCTGTGCCAAACGATTCGCCTGTTCAACGATACCTAGATCAAAAGGTGGAGCATTTGTTCTCTGGGTTAAGTGTTGCATCTCACTCACAATCTCTAAAGTTAGAACGACAGGCCGAAGGCATACAGAAGTCTCATGAACTCGATTTTTATTCAACAACGAAGTTCAAGATCCTCCTATCTAATACTGCTTCTGCGTTGAGGAAAGACGATACAGCAACAGCATTAAAATCTATCGACAACGCCGGTACGCTTTTACGGCAGCGACAGAAGAAATTATATTGGCAGACAAGAGCGAGTCGGGCTGGTTGGCTGTGAAAGAGTATGAAGCAGACGGCCGCTCGCCAGCGATTCTGATTACGAAAAAAGGAGTCCGAAAAGCACAAGAGTCAATGCCATCACGACAGACAAAGCGAGATGACCTTCGACGCCATATTTTAATGATAGTTGTGGTTCTAATGACCAATTGTTTTTCGAAATAATTTATTCCCCTTCTTTGTTTTATCAAGGGGCAGGCAAGTGCTTGCACGTCGCCTGCCATCAATGTTTGTGTATAAGTGCTTAGTGGAAAGGAGAAGGAAAATGATTTTCCTTCGGATGAACGTAGTGAAGTAGAAGGAAATGGAATTTTCCTTCGGATGTGCACAGCAAAAAATCGTTTTCTTATTTCAAGAAAAAAAAAACTTGTTTCAAGAAATATTTTCTTAAAACAAGAATTTTTTTACTAGGGAGAATAGCGAGAAATATTTTCTAACTGAGAAAATATTTCTTAAAATGTTTCTTAAAATAAGAAAACACATTTTCTTGTTTTAAGAAAAATATATCTCATTTCAAGAGAATAATGAAACATTTTTCTAGTGCACTTTTTCTTAAAATAAGAAATTTTTTTAGAACTAGAAAATTTTTCTTAAATTAAGAAAACTTTTCTTAAATAATAAGAAATTAAATCTTAAATTAAGAAAATATAACTTATTTTAAGAAAATATTTCTCAAAACAAGAAAATTTTTACTAGGGAGAATAGCGAGAAAAAATTTCTAATTAAGAAAATATTTCTAGATGAATCATTTTCTTGTTTTAAGAAAATTTATCTTATTTTAAGATTAACTTTCTTAAAACTAGATACTTTTGACTAGATAAAAAAATAAGATAAATTTACACCTAACATTCTCAGTTTAAGAAAAAAACTCTCATTCTAAGAAAATAACTTGTATATTTACTGAAATTATAGTAGTTCTGATAGCACAGCAATGTGTTGTAGTGAATTGAGTTTCTCCCAGGGTTTTTTCCAGGATTTTCTCTTGGGTCCGTTTTTGCAGAGAAGATTGAGTTTAGCTGAACAGTTGGGGTGACTGCACCGGCCCCCCGCCTACCGGTGGGCTGACACCTGCACTCAATAAATGTAATTGAGACGGAATGTGTTAAAACAGGGACACTATAAACTGGTTAAAGATGGCTTGTCAGGCTTCCAACTGAAAACTAATTTCCACACGTCACAACATTTTATAACTCAAACAACTTCATTTTTACTGCACTGAAACTTTGGTGAGAAGATTGAGTTTCAAAACTCAATTCAAGATTGAGTTTTTGGGGCCGCTTAAAGGGCCCAAAAAATCCCTGAAAAAACCCTGGTTTCTCCTGAAGTCAATATATTTTGTTTAACATTTTGTCCATTTCACAATCAATATTATTTATACCATTGTTCATTCACCAAATCCATTGATTTCCTCATGCACATTTAATTAATACTGTTCCAAACACAGCATGCAATTGCCATCAAAGATCCATCATCTTAGAATCTGTAAAAAGAAAATTTTACTTATTGAGAATGTAATCATTACTTTATACAAAATATGCCAGAACAATGACCTTGAGACTTATCATTAACCTACAGTGTAAAAGGGACTAGTAACTGTGGATGTAATAAACAGCCTTTATTTAACCAATAACAAAGCCAGTTCATATTTGTATGTACAAGGTGATGCAGGGTATGACAAATATACATATGCTAACCAGAGACAGGCTTTCTCCAGACCTGTACCCAGTAGACCAGGGTTTTTTTCAGGGATTTTTTAGGGCCGTTAAACAGGCCCAAAAATTAAATCTTGAATTAAGTTTTGAAACTCAATCTTCTCACCAAAGTTTCAGTACAGTAAAAATGAAGATGTTTGAGTTATAAAATTTTGTGACGTGTGGAAATTAGTTTTCAGTTGGAAACCTGACAATTAAGAAAGAATGGCTGGAATTCATCTTGCAACACAAGAAAAACTATGCATTCGCCATCTTTAACCAGTTTATACCAGTTTCCATCTCAGTTCTACATTTATTGAGCATAGGTGTCAGCCTCCCGCGGTAGGGGGGGGGGGGTGCAGCCACCCCAGCTGTTCAGCTAAACTCAATCTTCTCTGCAAAAATGGACCCAAGAGAAAATCCTGAAAAAAACCCTGTCTGTAGACTACTATCTGGTGCCATTAGGTATCTGGGCACCACCCGCTACCATCTGGTATTAGGCAAACCACCATCTGGCGCAACTTCTTCTGGCAAAGACCTTGGACGCATGTTATTTTAAAAAGTAATAACCAATAATCACTATTAATCAGCCATCTTAGTTTCACCAGACACTAAAATTTTGTTGCATCATACTTTATTATAATTTTTATTCTGTCTAACACCAGATAACTTTACTTGTCAAGGGGAAAGCAGTCGTGCTCAATGGCTTAATCAGACTATCTGCCCATGTGTCAAATTAACCATTTAGTTGCATTGTGCACTACTGTCTAATAATTATTAGTTAGCCAAGTAGATTATGTCAATTAATTTATGATCTGTCATGCGACAGTTCCAGTTTAAAGGGGAATATATCTTGTGGACTAAATATGATACTCAACTGACTGTCTTCTCTTAAATAACTTTAATTCATTATACGGTTAGCATCACTAGCGCAGTAACATTACATTAACCCTTTAAGTGCCAATGCACCAAGATGCGCCCTAGGGGTGCACCGGAACCAGTTTTTAAGTTCCGGCCGGAACCGGATCCGACGGGAACTGGAAAAAGTTCCGGCCGGAACCGGTGTCCCAGGATTTTCGCCCCCCCCCTACATTTTCGCCCCCCGGGGGGCGAAATTCCTAGGAATATCGCCCCCCCAGGGGGGCGAAAATCCTAGGAATTTCGCCCCCCTTTAGGAAATTCGCCCCCCTTCAGAAACTTCACCTTTTCTTTAGGATTTTCGTCCCTCCGTTCAAAGTTTCGCCCTTCCTAATAGTTGCATCGGATAATTATTACATGGCTTTAATCATTTGAAATCAGTATCAATTCAAAATTGTTAAGGCAGAGCTTGAAATAACAACCGATCACCGATCAATGATCGGCAAGGAATTGCTTATAATCGGCGGAAAAGCAGGGTTTCGGTTTCCAACCTGAAAAAAGCAGGGAAAGTTATGACTGCCGATCACCATGATCGGGAACTTTGGGAACGTTATTTCAAGCCCTTACAATTACATGTATCGAAAGGGCTTACACAGTTACAGTAGATCAATAGAACTTATGACGCTTCACAGCACACCATGCGTATTTTGCATTTTCACTGTTAATCCTTAAACTCATTGTTAAAAAGTAATCACCGTGGTGGTTATTGTAATTATTGGTATTGATTTGCATCCACGTTTTGTCGTTATTGGAAAATGTGTGGCTTATAAGTTGTCACTATTTTTTACTTGCATTATTTCAATATAGTTTGTAAATCTCAGAAGCGAAGGGTAGAACTTGTCAATAGGCAATACTCCAATAATATACGTTTCAAAGTTTTAGTTTTGCAGAGTTACATTCTTAAATGTTTGAGGCACTAATAAAATCAAAGTATCATGAAATTATTTGAATAAGTCACACCACATATATAATGCAATTATTTTCTTCGCGGAAGTCAAGAATCAAGATTACATCACTAACACTGTCACTGACATGGAAAGTTGATGATTCTACGGACAATGATCAATACACTTCCCAACACATTCCATAGATTTTTTATTAATCCTATAGTTTATTGTTAGCAAGTGATTACTGTGGCGGCTATTGTTAACACTGGTATTGATAAAATTTGCAAGCGATTGTTTTTCATAATACGTTATGTGAATGTAAACTGTCAAAAGAATACGACAACATGATTTTATGCGATCTCTGTGGGCAATGGTTCCACTTTAAATGTGTAGAACATGACACCAGTGCTAAGAAGCCTAAAATGTATATGTAAGTTTGTCTCCTTGTAATATATAAATAACGCAATAAATCTTTTCAACTTGCAATCGTTTTGTTTTTAGATCAAAAATTCAAAATTTATAGGGGGGGCGAAATTCCTAAAGGGGGGCGATATTCCTAGGAGATTCGCCCCCCTGGGGGGCGATATTCCTAGGAGATTCGCCCCGGGGGGGGGGCGAATATCCTAGGAATATCGCCCCCCTTTTGAGAGGGGGGCGAATCTCCTGGGGGGCGAATCTCCTGTGACACCGGAACTAATTTATTGTCCGCTGCCAGACAGGCAGACACTTCAAGTCATAAAGGAGAGAGCTCGCAAATGTTAGAATAAAAAGATTCACAAGCGTTAAACGTCATAATGAAGTGTTAGTAGTGTACATTTCCCTTGCGTAGTCCAAATTTCTTCCTACTGTGACCTTTTGTTAGACACAAAAACGTTTGATATTCTATCTCTCTGAAAACGACAGAGTTCCGGGTCCGGCCATGCTTTTTTTACTAGTTCCGGCCGGAACCGGAACTCTAAAAAATCGGGGTTCCGGCCGGAACTAACCCCTAATGCGCCCTACTTTATTATTTTACTTTGTCTATGCCAGACGATTTAACTCGTCAGGGACTCAGGGGAAGAGTGCTGCCACTAATTGGGTTAATACATCAGGACCCTGGACATGTACAATTGTTTGGTATTGAAATAGCAAGATTAATCTAGTAGGGCGTAAAAGAATACCTGTGGTTCCAGTTTCAGATCGCAAAAAAATTTGGGTTGGTAGGTCGGAAATAATTTTTTAAAAATATTTTTTCATGGATTTTTCAATAATTAGTGTGACAACAGTGTCATTTGGCAGCAGCCCGCAACCATCCGGAGAAAATAGGGTCGCATAGTCAATCACTTTTAAAAAAATTGGGTCGATCGGGAACCGGAATCACAGGTATTTTTTTGCGCCTAGTATGGCACAGATAAAATTGGTACCTGTATCAAATTTATCCATGCTCAGCCTGTGTGAATAGGAGTAGTCGAAGCATGACCTTACAATGGGCTACATTGGGGGTAGATTTAGGATTCACATGTAATTGTGTTGCTAATATTTACTAAATTTTTGATGCAGTATCAAGAAATGTAATAATTCCTACAAACAAGGTCCTTACATGGACTGTTTACAAGATCAAGGCTAACTCGTCTGGCTGGACAGACTTGCAAGTGCCGAAATGGTCTTGTACAATCACCTGGAGAAAATAGGGTCACACAGTCAATTGCATTGAAAAAATAATAAGGTCGGCACAAAAAATAGGGTCGGTCGGGAACCGAAACCACAGATTTTTTTTTACGCCTTAAAACAAATATCGCTTTCCCACCATATATAAAATTGTTTGGGAATTTCTTATAGCAGTTTCCAGGCTAGCCCGCCTCATGTGAAACAAATAAAAACTTGGCCCGGCCAAGTAAGCTAACTCAGTTCAACAGGCCAGCATGGCTCATATTGAACAGGTCCTGGGTGACTAACTTAGCTGGGCCAGTTTGTCATTTTCTTCATGTAGAGCACTAAAAGCAGACTATTTATTCTTGTTAATTCTTACCTTACAACACCAGTTTGTCAATTCAACTCAATCCAGAATTCCTTGATTGTTGAGAACAATATTTGGAGCCAGGCTATAGCCCAGCACCATTATTAACCTGAAAATACATAAAGCAAACATTTCAGGCATTGTGTCACAAACATGTTACACATTATAAACTGAAGTTCAAGACTCTCCGGCCCCTTGAAGAGTGAAATTGTCTGGCACTAGGCAAAGTAAAGCAACAGCAGGGATGCATTTGGGCACATTTGTAAGCCTTAATGGGTTATTAAGATCAAAACACTGAAATATTACATTCAAATTACATTCAATGCTTTATAAATTCTTCTGTAATTCTAATCCTTATTCATGTATTAAAATGCTAACATATCTTTGAAGGCATTCGAATGTTTACAGTAATATATACAAGGCCAAGGGTCAAGTTGAGTGCATATAATTTATATGTCAAACAGCCAAAGGCAATATTTATTGCTATTAAATTGTTAACAATAGTGCATTAGGCCCGGTTTAGACGGCGAACTTCTCATGCGCCGAATCTAATTGTCGTAGATACGGCAAAATATCGGAAACTGATTTAGACGTCGAACTTAATTGCACCGTACCAAATTGCGAAGACATTATATTGGAAATATTTAAATATATGATAATCATATTATGATGTTAAAAAATAATTATGCATTAGGTTCGGCGCATGAAAAGCACGGCGTCTAAATCAATGTCGAATCTGTGTCGCATATACGACTTGTCCTGTCGCATCTTCGAGTCGTGTCGAACTTAATCAAAACCTGCCGAACTTAATTGATTTAGACGCCGCTCCAACGTCGCACTTAATCCTTGCATTAGATTCGGCGCATGAAAAGTTCGCCGTCTAAACCGGGCCTTAGTGCGTAATTTAGTACAGAATTTGCTATAATGGATTCGAATTGATATTTTATTTGCCAGAAACCAACATTTCGTAGGCTTTTTATGCAAATTGAACGCGGCAAATTCAAACATTCAACGGAATTTTAGGCAAATGACTCAAGAACAATCACACATTCTTTCGCAATTAAAGTGCTTAAATAACAAGTCAAAATAAAATATTCTTACCTGTGAGATCTGAATAACATTTTAAGACCTTTCCGATGCCTTTTCCGTCGTTTGGGATGGCAAAAATTTGATAAATATACTGTAAATATGAACTGGAATTCAGTTAGCACTTTATAGCACAAAAAAATTTGAAACGACGCTATCCCATGAACCTTCGCGCTCTGATACGTAAACTAGGCACCAGGCCCCCAGGCAATGCGCGAACTATTGCTGCTTGCATGTCTGCATTTTCAATCAGTTATTGACTGTTAATTTTATCTATAATAAATTATCGAAAAGTGAAGAAAATTTTCTGTAATTATTAAATAAAACACGAGAAAAATTCAAACTTTAGAATGTAAATTAGAATGTATAGTATGGTATCAGGGGGCGACGGAATGTAGGTGAAAGATATCTTCTTTCCTGCAGGAGGGGGGCAAATGTAGCATTTTAATAAAAATAAAACACAATATTTTTCGCAAATTTACCTCAGGGATGGATCCAGCATGATCTAGGAGAACGGTTGGGGGGCACCTCAAAATCAACTTTCTTTTTCAGACATTTTTCGACCTCAATGTTCCAGAATATTCCGTAATATTTAACAAGTTCCACAATTCCAGCATTCCGGGGCCCCCGAGATGGGGAAATTGGGACCCCTTTCTTGACTTTTCTTTACACCCCCACACCTCCCCTCCCCCCAGTAAATCCATCCTAGATTTAACAAATTAATTAACAAAGATACTACGATAGAGGAGAATTCTTATGTTTAATTAATCTTGTGCACAGCCGCAATTAATTCCGAGTTGCGAATTCTCTCCTGAGCATGCAAAAATGCAGGGACCGCGGAACAGGGGGAGGCGTGGGCCATGGCCGTATACACACACACACTTCAAAACAGGCTCCGCGCTCCCTGTGGAACGTGGTTGGGTCCCTGTAATACATATGCAGATTATTCTAGAAATAAGGGTTATACAATTAAAATGAATCTATATACAAAATATGTTATATATGTCTTTAAACACCAGAATTGAATGCCATTCTATAGTTCCTGTAGTTAAATTTTAACAAATTTTAAATTTTCTTTCCGTTCAAGAACATTTAAGAAATAATTTCTTATGTTAAGAATTTGATTTCTTGTTTTAAGAAACTATTTCTTAAAACAAGAAAATCATATTTTCTTTAAGAAAATTATTGATAAGAAGATGAAAAAATCGTAAGAAAACATATTCTTGTTTTAAGAAAACAAATATAATTCTTATGATAAGAATTTGATTTCTTGTTTTAAGAAAGTATTTCTTAAAACATGAAAATCATATTTTCTTAAGAAAATGATTGATATGAAGTTGAAAAAATCGTAGGAGAATACATTCTTGGTTTAAGAAAACAAATATAATCCAAGATATGTTAATTTTTTTTTTCTTATTTCAAGAAAAAATATCTTGCCAATGAAATATTTCTTATTTTAACAATCTTTTTCTTATTAAGAAAATCCGTTTCTCGTTTTAAGAAATAATTTCTTAAATTAAGAATTTTTTTCTTAAAAAGAAAATGATTTTTTGCTGTGTGAACGTAGGTAGGTAGGTACTGTAGGTAGGTAGGTAGGTAGGTAGGTAGGTAGGTAATACTAATAACGTAGCATGTAATTGCATGTTGATGCAAATCGCGACAGCGCATTTGCATGAGACTATACTATGAGCAGTCTGCTCAGTAGGACATCACGTGAAGCACTCTACACTGGCAAAACACGTTGGTTTTGCATTTATAAATATATATTATCAAGTCTATAACAAATTGCAGTTTTCGTTTCTTGTTTCGTTCCATTTCAAATTGTTTTTCTTTAATTAATAGGCCGTCGAATCCCCAGTTCAACCGACATGTGCTTTCGGACACTGGCAAAACACGTTGGTTTTACATCTATCAATTGATATATTTTCAAGTCTATTATAAATTTGTAGTTTTCGTTTCTTGTTTCGTACCACTTTGTTTAATAGGCCGTCATATCCCTAGTTTAACAGACATGTGCTTTCGGTGTGGTAAAAGAAGCCACTGGAGCTCAAGCTGCCCAAAATTTTGCCTCGACACGACGCAGTCGGTTTGAACCAAGATATTTTCCAAGATCCACAGCCCCGAGCAGCTGAGAGGAGAGAGTAAACGTTAGCCGATAATCCATTGCAAGATGTTTATGAAGACATAACTCAGGTACAACTTTCCTCTAATACCTGTGAATATAAGCAGCTATCTAGCAATACCCCGGTTTCGTTTCTAAAAGTAAAAGGGAGGCTTAGAGCTCATATCCCATTTTGGAAGTATATAGAAGCGTCAGATTTCATCCAGGAAGGATACCTTTCCGCGAATCTCCCAATCCAGTTATTTTTCAAATAACTCGTCTGCTTTTGATAATTGCCAGTTTGTGTTTGATTCTATCACTCAATTACTAATCACTGAAAAAATTGATCCGGTGAAAGAACATGACTAAATATCTTGTAGCCCACTTTCCGTGGCTACTCAGCCCGGTGGCAAACGGCGCTGATCTTCGATTTGAAATTTTATATCTAATCAACAACAGCATTCCAGTTTGGTATATTAAGATACATACATAAAAAATCGACCACTACATAACAAATTTACTAATAACCTAATTTAAACTTTCAAAAACAGCCAAAATGTATTTGGCAACTAAGTTCATCATTGTCTTATCTTGCATAGCCATAATATATCTAAAAATATCTTTGTTGAGTGAACAAAGAGAAAGAACGATTTATTTTACATACATTATTTATAAAAATATTTTCAAGAAAATAATATTTATTAAATAATAGATAATATCTCTATTTCTAAGATTTGCGATTTGAGCAATCATGTCTATAAACAAACCAAAAAAATTTGATGATTGGCGTGCAGCTTTGCAGTGTTTCGACAGTGGGTCGTTTTTCACAAAATTTGACTTGAAATCTGGGTTTCATTACTTGGATCTCTTCTGAACATCAGCATATTTGGGCTTTATTTGGAAAAACAATGACGCGACGCCAAGTTATTGTATGTTCCTTGCCCTGCCAATTTGGCTGACAACAGCTCCCTATATAACCACAAAACTGTTACGGCCTATAGTTAAACATGCATTAGCGCTCTCAGGAGACTCAGGAGATAAAAATTGGGATTTATTTAGACGATGGGTTTGACATCCACAGAGACATACATACATACATACATACATACATACATACATACATACATACATACATACATACATACATACATACATACATACATACATACATACATACAT
>CACRXK020010473.1:0-17615 GCA_902702795.2 Paramuricea clavata | reverse complement strand
GCACCTCCAGCTGCACCACCTCCAGCTGCACCACCTCCTGCTGCACCTCCTGCTGCACCTCCTCCTCCTGCACGTCCTCCAGCTGCACCTCCGCCTCCTGCACCTCCTCCAGCTGCACCACCTCCAGCTGCACCTCCTCCAGCTGCACCACCTCCAGCTGCACCTCCTCCAGCTGCTCCTGCACCTCCGCCTCCTGCTCCTCCTCCTACACCTCCGCCTACACCTCCGCCTCCTGCACCTCCTCCTGCTGCACCACCTGCTGCTCCCCCTGCTGCATTACCTCCCCAACGTCCGCCACCAGCACCTGTTCCTCCTCCCCCTGTTTGCCAAGGATTCTTCATAACCAAACTCCCACCAAGAGCTCCATCAGCATGGCCTTTGTGTGGCTTACGTCTCGAGCCAATACACCCAGGATCTTCGGAATGCAAACAATCTTCCTTGATATGACCGTTCCCTAAGTTTTTCCCTTTGTGTATTTCTTGCCAAAAATGATGTTCTTTTAAAATGTTATCACTTCCCTTCTCGCTATTTCTGTCACTTCCAACGTTCGTATTTCCGTCATCGTGTTTGTCACTTTTGTGTTTCTTATCTTCCGAATTAAATCCATCTTGTTTTTCTCCTGTCTCCTGTTTCCCAAAACTGTCATCAGACATGCTGACACTTACATCTGGAAGATCTTTCCCACCTTGATTAAAAATATTCCCATTTTCGCCTTTCAAATGAGAATGAAACACCACATGCTTATTATTGTTTCCAATTTCACTTTCGCTCATACTGTTGTATGATGACTTTACTTCGTCATCATTTGAAGTCTTAGAATCATACACATTTTCTTGTTCTTTGATATTGTTCTTTTCATTCAAGTTTCCAGAATCACTATTCGAAAAAACTTCATTCAAAGTTTGCGAAATCCTGTGTGCATAATTCGCATTCAAGTCTCCGTTGTGTAAACTTTTGAAATTCTTATTTAATTCTTCATTATTATCTGCTCTTTCATTGCTATTTGTTCTCTCTTGTGAGAATTGGTCATTAATATCTTTCCCTGGAGGACCATTGTTGATTTCGTTACCATTTTTATCATTAGAGTGTTGTCCATTTGACAATACCACTTCATTCCCTTTAAATGTTTCGCTGTTTTCTTGGTGTTGGTTGTCTTCCTTTCCTGGTGGTATGTTGCTTATATTGTCTGCATTCTTGTGGTTACTTTTCTGGTTATCCTGTCTGTCTTGCTCTACTGCTGAGTTTCCAGACAGACCATCTCGTGTCTCTTGTGGAGTTTTGCCTTGAGAGATGTCATTGTGTTCCTTACTGTTATCCTGAATCTTCTGTTGGACTTGTTCTCCTCCCATAACAGAATTATCTTGAATATCGTTTTGATCAGTGTCAGTTTGATCTTCAGGACGATCTGCATGTTGCTCTCTGTTATGATCTTCTGTGCCAGAACTTTCAGGAGCATTACCTGGCATATTTCCGATATGTTTTTGTGAAACTGTATCTTCATTTTCTTGGGAGCTGGTTCCTTCTGTGTCTCTATTCTCTTGGGGGATGGTTCCTTCTGTGCCTCTATTTTGTTGGGGGATGGTTTCTTCTGTGCCTCTATTTTCTTGGGGGCTGGTTCCTTCTGTGTCTCTATTCTCTTGGGGGATGGTTCCTCCTGTGTCTCTATTCTCGTGAGGGCTGGTTCTTCCTGTGTATCTGTTCTCTTGGGGGCTGGTTCCTTTGCCTTCTGTGTCTCCATTCAAGGAATTGACATTCGGCAACTCCTGATGGTTATTAGTCTCTAACTTGTCTTGTTCTCCAGTTTGCAAATGATTGTTTCCAATACTTAGACCATCTTGCTTTAATTGTGGCGCTGTTACGCCGTCTGATGCATCCTTTCCTGTTTCGTTTGTTACGTATTTATTATCATCTTTAGGACTGTCATGCATATTGTTTTGTGTAATGGAATTCTCATCAGATTCACCCCCGCCCCAATTGTGGGTTGTCTGTGGTAAAGATTGTTCAGAAACATCTAAGTTGTTATTAGAGCTGTGGCTTTGTGCATCATTCTCGGGTGTTTGATTTTCAGAATTTTCTCCGTCGTTAGAGTGTGATGAAGTCTTCTCCCATGGATGTACATTTTGTCCTAGAAAACAAAAGCAACACTTGCAAAATTTAACGTCCTAGTATTGATAATACAGCAGTTAGTGCATGAAATATTATGAAAACAAACGCTTTATTTTGAATACGCAATGAACCTTTACCTTCATTGCCCTTCTGTGAAATTCCGCCAATCCCTCCTGTACCACCCCACGCATGCGTGATCTCTGACTGTGATTCATCCTGTTGTGCTGTGATATATTCTGGTTTTCCTGTCGCTTCTAATCCAGAATCTGTGCTTGCCTCGAGTGAATTGCTTGATGACTGTGCATTGTTAGACTTGTTTGAATTTGGAGAAGACATTTGAACGGTTGACTCCGTTGGGCCGTGTTGTTCTTGGCTTGTGCCTTCGTTCAATGCATGAGTGTGTTCTGGGAGAACTTGATTCTCTGGTTTTCTAAGACTACCACCAGGGTTAAGATTAACATTCGAATTAGGATCAGGATTAAGATTAACACCGGAATTATCATGAGTATTGTCTGCGTTGTCGTGTTCTAAATTAACATTATTTTGTGTCTGCGTGTCTTGGGAACCAGGCGTAAGACTCCCATCCTTTTCGTTCTGAGTTGCAAAACTTCCTTGAGTATTTTGATTATTTGTGTCAATATTTGAGCTCCCATCTTTTGTCAAAGGTTCAGTTTGGCTTTGCTTATTAGACATAAGACTCACATCCTTTTCATTCTGAGTTGCAAAACTTCCTTGAGTATTTTGATTATTTGTGTCAATAGTTGAGCTCCCATCTTTTGACAAAGGTTCAGTTTGGCTTTGCTTATTAGACATAAGACTCACATCCTTTTCATTCTGAGTTGCAAAACTTCCTTGAGTATTTTGATTATTTGTGTCAATAGTTGAGCTCCCATCTTTTGACAAAGGTTCAGTTTGGCTTTGCTTATTAGACATAAGACTCTCATCCTTTTCATTCTGAGTTGCAAAACTTCCTTGAGTATTTTGATTATTTGTGTCAATATTTGAGCTCCCATCTTTTGACAAAAGTTCAGTTTGGCTTTGCTTATTAGACATAAGACTCCCATCTTTTTCATTCTGAGTTGCAAAACTTCCTTGAGTATTTTGATTATTTGTGTCAATAGTTGAGCTCCCATCTTTTGACAAAGGTTCAGCTTGGCTTGGCTTATTCTCTGAATTCGAGTTTCCCGTTGTGTCGGCATTTCCATGTGTATTTGCCACGTCGTTCCCTTGAGGAGGATTTTCTAAACTATTCTGTATATTCGCATCACCGTTTCCATTGTTTCCAACTGTCGCGCTGGGATGAAGCTGATCAGTTCCGTGCTCGTTTAAGTTGTTGCCTTGTCCTTGCTTGTTTGCATTGTCTCTATTAGCCTCGCTCACAGATTGTGAACTTCCAGATTGTTCAGAATTTCTAAACATGGTTCCTGTATTTTGACCAGTATTTTGCTGATTTAATGCGGTACCTCGCTGTTGATTTGTTGGAATTGCTTGCTCTGTATTGTCTCCATTAGCCTCGCTCACAGATTGTGAACTTCCAGATTGTTCAGAATTTCTAGACATCGTTCCTGTATTTTGGTCAGTATTTTGCTGATTTAATGCGGTACCTTGATTTGTTGCAGTTGCCTGCTCTGTATTGCCTCCGTTATCCTCATTTACAGGATGAGAAGTTTGACTTGAAAATTGTCCAGACTGAGGCTCTGTATTCTGCTCACCAGAATGTTCTTGAGTAGCTTGATTATTTTTCTCAACATTCTGTGATATTCCAGCTGACGTACTTGCTTCGTTTCCAGGCGTTTCACCAATATTTCCGTGAACATTCGTACCAGAATTTCCAGAAACGTCTACATTCACATTTCCTAGAGTTTTGTCAGCACCCTGAGAAGTGATTCCATGAATTTGCTCGGAGGATGTAACTTCACTATGACTATTACTTTCCTCGGGAGTGTTTGAAGTAACCTGACCATTGCTTGGGTTTGTATCTGCATTCCCAGATGACCCACTTCCTGAGCTTGTTTTCTCTACATGGCCAGAGTCATCTACAGGTTTTGTACCGTTAACAATATTTAAATTTGTAGCTGTTGTGTGATTGGTCGAAACCTGTTCTCCCATGGTTTCATTGGTTCCTTCAATATCTCCATACAATAATTCATCATCTTCATCATGATAATCATCTTGGTCTTTATCTTCGCCTTCTTTATTAAAGCCATGAAAATCATAATCTGTCTGAAGTTTTGCCTCCACTTTTGGAGCAGAGCTTGCATTAGGCGCTTCGTTAGGATCAGAGCTTGCCAGAGTGTGGCTTGTCGGTTCACTTGAGCGCGTGACTAAGGAAGCTGTATCAGACTGGTCGATAGAGTTCACCTTCCCATCTTCAAACGTATTCTTTGTGCTTTTATAAGTGCCTGGAACTTCAGCGCCATAGCACACACAAGTGTACGCAGTCAACAGTAGATACCCCAAAGATATGATCCGCGACTTCATTTGACCATCTCAATCAACCTGAAATCAAATTACGTTGAAATTATGAACTTTAACCTTATTGACACTGAAGCCTCGAGAGAGGTTCTGTGTGTTTTTGAACTATTACACTAATCAGTTACGAGCAAAAGTTGGCACAGTTTCTTCCTTCTTTTGCCCATAATAAATAAATTTCAATAAATTAAAAAATAAATCATCCTTTGTGATGTATTTGTGATCCTTGTTAGCCATTATATTAATCACTTAAATCTTGAGAGAAAGCGGACCTGACGAGCTTGCAAAATTCATAAGTAATTTCAAACGAAATTAAAATTATGGATATGTGAAGTTAACTTGAATACATGTCACGCGAGATTATGCAGTTACTGTCGAGAGCAAGGTCACATGAAATATAATAAATTTGGATAATGTAACTTGTTTGTGAGCGTTTCACACAGCGAATATATATTCTTGATAATAACATTGATCTTTTTACCTACCTCGCTCAATTGAAATATCCCTACATTTCTTTATCATTATAATAAACAATATTTGCTACCTATTACATTAAATGATGACCATTTTTTATTGTTATTTTCCTTCTAGTTGCTGTTGAAGAGTTGATTTTGAACAAAACTAACCGGTCGTCAAAAATGCACCCGTTAGGATAATGTAAACAACGTTACACTGCTTAGTGAGATGTTTTCGTCCAGGTAAGAATTGTTTTGAGTTTTATATACAACAACGCGCTTGATACGAGTAATTAGTGACGCGATTTAGCAGAGGTAAAGATAATTTAAATCGAGTAAAGCTCAATGTTATCGGTAACATCCAAGGCCGGATTTTGGTGGAAATTGTGAGGGAGGTGGAAAGGTCTAACTCATTAGGGGAGGTGCAGCGGTCTAGCTCACGACCTCGATGGAAAGTTAGGGCTTAGAACGGGCCAAAGTCAACGACGTGACGTGTGCATGTAATGTACATATGTATCAGTGTATTAATGAATTATGACTGTACAACTCATCCAATTTTGCCCTTCATTACAATTACTACACATTTTTTTCAAAACATTGCATTAAAAGTGTACTTGACACAGAGATGGATGGCTATCACTGTTTCAATTTTACAGAAAAACTTTCTTACGAAGTGTAGACCCTAAGCAACCAAAAAAAGTCAATTTGATCTATCATTGAAACTTTCCCAAGGGGAGGTGCATGATTTTTCAGAGGAGGTGCAAAAATTCTCAGGGGAGGTGCAAAACGATATCAGGGGATGTGCGCATGGTAACATCCGTTATCTGTGGTTTAACAATTATAGGAGTTGGTACAGTATTATTGGAAAATATTAACTCTGCGAACCTGAAATTTGGCTTTGGAGATCGCGATACAAATGCTGTAAAGATACTTCTCTCCTTATCACTCTGCTAACTTTAAAGAAGAAGTAGAGGATGTTTTGTTTCTTATCATGAACAATTTTCTCAGACGGTTGTATTTTGAGATGTCTTCTCTCAGATCATCCTTCTGTCCATGTCAAGACGGCCATGCAAGAATGCATAGATTTGCTACATGTCTAGTGGATTAGAACCACATTATTTTATCTAATTTGTACTAATTAGAAAAACCCATAACAATTTAAAGAATACTTTTCATAACGGTAAATGTAAACAGTTATTTCCATTTCTGTGATACTTTCTGTAAAATTCTCCATAAGGATTTTATCGTATCCACATTTTTCCTCTTAAAATGTTTTTCATGTTTCTTTTTCGCTTTTCTTGCTATTTTCTTATCTATCCCTTTACGACTTTTTATTTCTTTTTTCCCTGTTTCATTTTCATTCCTCATTGATCCTGAATGTTCTTCGGTATCATGCAAGATCACGTTCTGTCCTTTAGGATCTAAACGTAACCCATACGCAGCCAAAGTATTATTGAGAATTTCTTGTTTTTCTTTTGATAAAATTTCTTCATGTTTTTGAACTCTGTTTATTGTCACTGGCTTGTCAACGTCATATATATTATAGTACGCTTGTTTTGGATGCAATTTATGTTCCTTTGTTGTATTGGTATATCTAACCAGTGGTTGTTTTAGATTGATCTTCGCTTGTGAGATGTTGTTAGTTTTACTATTAATGCTTGCTTTAGAATAGAGATCTTTGGGTTGACCTTTTGATTTCAGCTGTTCCTTTTTCGGAGAAGAACTGATTCTTGTTAGAAGCTTTGGCTTGTTTATTTGAGAAGAACCGCTTTTGTTCAATACGTGTTTTATGTTGCTTAACGTATTCTCCGTAGCCATGATATACCGAATATCGCGGCTAGAAAAAGGTTCTAGTGGTTTCAATGTTTCAGCCTGTACGTGAAGGTCTGGAGGAAGTTTTGTTGGATTGATCACGGGGAGGAGAAAATCCAGTTCTGATGGATTGATATTGATTCCTCGGTCAGCCAAGTCTTCCTCCTTTACTTCCACTATACAAGGGAAAAGAGAAAGTGGAAAACAATTTATAATCATCTAAGTTGTCTTTACTGCAGTTACTATGATAAACAAGAACTACGATAAAGCTGTAATACTACGCGAAAGCCTAATACTTTGTTATTCTTTGCGAAAGCCGATAAAGGTGTAATACTACGTATGTGTACTGTATCAGACTGTAGTAAGTACAAGCTGTAAGATTAAGCTTGAACTGACAACTATTGATGTCTCTCAGTGAAACTGTTTTAAACCTCAATTAGATCAAACGGAAATTGGTAGCGAAAAGCATCATGTAAGGTGTCAAGTTAATCGTAATTTATCATGCATTACAGTGATTACATATATAATAATACGTAGTGATCGTATGACAGCTGACTCTGTACATTGACTCAATATATTTGTATATTTGTACCAAAAGGATCTTTAGATGCTATATATTACTTACCTACATGATTATCAGTAATTACGAAACTCCAAACAGTTGCAATTATGACATACTGTGTCCAGTATACAATGTGAACTCTTCCATAGGGGAAATAACGATTATAATATACTAGCATTGTTCTGGTTAGATATTTATTAAAATTACTTCATCATTGCTGGTGAAGCCGCTATTATATTGATGTAGTCATGTTTCTCCTCAATTTACAAAAATAAAAACTATTGCTTTAACAACGAAACTTCGAATCTTTATTTACAAGTTTCAAAGTTTATTATCGTAATTGAAATATAAATAAATATACGGGTACCAGATTCATAGCATTGATAAAAGTTCTTGACTCTCGTAGTTGGGGGTCCAATGTAGGCAATATTCTATATTAGTATAATTACATAGGTGATTATTGAAAATTCTCCACGCTGATTGGTTGCCGTTGAGGTGATTATTACGCGATAATCACCTAAGCGATTTTCAAAATGGCGGCCGAAGCCGTTTTGTCAATTAAATGACGAAGAAATGTGCATTTTAAAATTTTTTTCCAAATAATCACCTATGAAATTATACTAAAACAATTATTCACCTCAGGCTCGGTAATTATCGTGAATAAAAACCTCGACTTCGTCTCGGTTTTTATTCACCGATAATCACCTCGCCTTCGGCGAATAATTGTTAAATAAACTGCCTTGGTTGGCCTCATCTGACATTAAAAACCTTTCAGTGTTTGGATGAAAGGCCGTCTTCCGGCAGGGGGGTCATTTTATGGAAACCTCGTCTCTTGTCGCCTAAAGCCCATTTTCCAAGGCGAACTTGTTCGCGAACAGTAAAAAGTAGGAACTGATCCAACTTTTTGTCGCTGACCGATCACATTGACAATGAAGGTTTGATGGTATATGGAGAGAGTGAGGGGGAAGAGTGGGAAGGTAGGAGAGAAGGGGTGGAGGAGGGAGAATAATGGGAGGGAATTGTGGAAAGGAAGAGGAGAAGAGAAAGGAATGAGTTGGGGAGAATGGCAAGGAAGAGAAGAGGGAGGAATTTGAGAAAGAGGAGGAGGGAAGAGGAGGATTCATTCCCAACTGTAATATGTGATATTCAACCGTCATTCAAAGTATATGTCGTTGCAAAATGCCCAAAATGGAGCACTCGACTCGTGTAAAGCTACGTTTACACACAACGATTAATCGGGTCGATTTCAGGTTTTACCGAATGTTAATGATGAATGCTGTCCGTTGACGATGTAATCAGATGATGTTGACAGCGTATTTTTCAAATATCATTTACTTAAACCTGAATCACAGATTAAGTATGTCCATACTGTCACAGATGAAGTATATACTTAATCTATGATACTGTGGCTGAATCGGCGCGATTAATCGTTGTGTGTAAACGCACCTCAAAACGGAGACTTGCACAAATTGTTTTGTCTATAAATGTCCCGATAGTTTCTTGTGGTTTTTATATCGTCTTTTGTTTAAATTGCCATTTGCAAGTTTTGAACGAAGATCTGAGTTTTCGCTCTTATTATTTGGTTTGAAAACATCAAATTTTGACTGTCCATGTATACGCACGCCCCCAATCACAGTCCCAAACTCGGTGGCTGAAGGGGTTACATCCATTGTGGAGGAGTATCTCCCGACTGCGCTTCTATTTTTCATGACATTTTCTGTAATAACTACGCCCGCATCTTTTCCATATTTTATATCAGTATGCTCCTCTTCCTTTGCATTATTTTCTTGGGATATCGAACCGGAAATTTGGTGTTCTAGTTTTAAATTTATAGGATTTAATATTGTTGAAGGTTGTGGCACTTCTTTCCCAGAATTAACTATATTTCCAGGATTTGGCATTGAATTTACGGAATTTGACATTGAATTTACGGAATTTGACATTGAATTTACGGAATTTGACATTGGAATATCGGGTTTTGGAACTGGATTTCCAGGGTTTGGTTCCTGATTTCCAATATTTAATACTGTACTTTCAGAATTTCCTGGAGTTGATACTTGATTTTCATGATTTGACATTGGAGTTCCAGAATGTGGTACGTGATTTCCTGGATTTGACATGGCACTTCCAAGATTTGACAAACTACCATTGCTACTCACAAAATCCTGAGACACTAAGGTACTTGAGTTGGTATTTACTGGATTTTGTAATTTTCCATTTTGGGAAAAAAATTGAGAATTATTCCCAGTAGCCGAAGCATTCATCGAATACTCTGTTGCTGGTAGTTTTAGTTTAGAATTTTTTAAAGAATCATAATATATAGTTAGACCTGGCTTCTGAGTTGGAATGGAGATGTTGGTGATATCTTGATAACTTTTATCTTTCGTATTTTCTTTGTTACCTAAAACAATTAAGTTTTTATAGTTGGGTCAGTGTGTGACTGGAGAGAATCATGAGAACAAAGACAACAAAACACTGTATTCCGCTTGCTCTATAGACTGCTGTCACAGAATAAAGACAAACAGAAGACTGACTTCTTGGTTTTTCCTATGATTTTGATAATATTCAAAATGGCAAACGTCCAAGGGGCGAATACCTCTCATAAGCCCACTGGCTAGGACAATGGCGTCAGCATTTTGATGACCAGCGGTTGCGCTTTTTTGGCAGAGTCGACCTTCTGTGTGTCTTGGCTCTGTGCTGATGTTATGCAAATAGTTCTTGCCAAGCTATAGTGCGTTGGAACTTCGGAACAATTATTATAATTACGCCACCCACCTTTAAATGGTCCTTTTTTCAACATTTCATACATGGAGTCTAAACTAAAATCATGAATAAACCATGTACTAGGAGGAGTGCTTCCACCTAGACCATACACTTCCACTTCACTTTCCTTGATCGCCTCAGCCGGGGACGTAGGCTCGTCATCAGGTGGGCGATCAGTAAAGACAAAAAATTTCTTTATTGCATCCTTTCTTGTTTCTTTTACCAAAGTTTTTAAAGCCAGCTTCAAAGCCTTTCCTGTGAATGTTTTATTTCCAAGCGCTGGAGGTGAACTCGCCTCGTCTAAACCTCCCATAACATCACCTTTAGTAAGTTTTTCCGTCATATTGAACATTAGTTTTGCCTTTTCAGCGTACAATATCAGCCCAACTTGTGTTTTATTGACTCCTACCTCACCAAAAGCTTTTGTGATTTTTTTCGCCCAATCTAAGGCCTCTTTGAAACTTTTCTTTCGTGGTGGGCTTGTGATATTTTTGGAACCATGAATTATGAAAGCGACATCAATTTGTAGTGTTTGTTCTCTTTTTAATGCATCTTCATCTGAAAAGAAAAAGCTTTTGTCATGCTTTGTAATTTGTGTGAAGCAACTTTTTTTTATACTGAATCGTTAGTCGGTTATCTTGGTCCCCCTGGAGGTCCAGTAAAGAACATCCATGCATTGTTTGTAGACAGAAAGATTGATGTACCAGGGACTTTAGACTTACGTAATCTGCGCATACCATCCGTCTATTTGTGTGTGTGTGTTAGGGGGAGGGGGGGGGGGAGAGCACCGTGTCAGTCCCCCTGTCTTGCCCCTCAGACAAGGAAACAAGGTTGCATGACCAAAAGCTGGTTGGTATATTCAAACTGGAAGCATTCTCCTCAGATACAATTGAGGCGACATTATTCACTCATATAACCCGCAGTACATGAAGTATGGCCCTGTTCTGGAGATGAAAATATATGCGATATATAGCCTCTGTGTATTTGTGTTATATAATCCCTGTGTAAGTCTAAAATGAATGTAAAAAAACATTTACCTTGATTTTTCTTCAATACAACAATGACAATAGAAGCAGACAACAACACTGACAGCAATCTCAGACCTGCAGCTAGCGTCTTTCTAGTTACAAACGACATGCAACTCACCGAATTCCGGTCCGTGTTTACATTAAATTATGATTTGTGCATTTAAGTATTTATAAATAAAAAACCACTACCGTAGTTTGAACTAGGATTATTTACATGATATATCTTTTTCACATTTTGAAGTTAAAATGAGTTGTGTTTAATGTACCTGCTCACAACCTGATGTTTGCTCATTCTTGCGTGAAGAATGTTTTAGTAAGAAATTGTGTTTTTGAAGATTTTATTTTCTCATGTTAGCCGAGATAAACAATCGTTTCATTTAAAGAGTAATTCTTTAGTGCAAACATTTGACAAATTTAACATATAAAAAAACTGATGAACGTACAATGTTCATCAATGACATCTGAAGCAACGCGTCACTACCACAGTATAGCAATACCACAGAATAAAGACGCACAGAAGGTCGACTCAGCCAAAAAAAGCGTAACCGCTGCCACGCCATGATTCGTCATCAAAATGCTGACACCATGGTCCTAGCCAGTGCGCTTATGAGAAGCATTCACCCCCCTGATAATATTCAAAATGGCCGACGTCCAGGGGGGCCATGGCGTCAGCATTTTGATGACGAGTTACGGATACGCCAAAGTCATAGGAAAAACCAGCTACTCAGTCCTTATCCTTGTGTTTTTGTTTACGATACCTAAAGTTCGCTTCTTTATAGGACTGAACATGTTTGTCACGGTGTAACGGTATAAATTTAGTTCTATATCTCATGTTAGGCAATGCCATTGTTCTTTTTGAAAGGTTACTAATCTTTGTTTTATCTTTAGTTTGATTCTTGTTTTTGTGATGTGTATTTAACTTCAATAAATTGCGTTTCCTTGCCGTTCTCATTTTGCCTTTAGTTGTATGCAGGATGTGTCTTCTTTTTGCGTTTTCTTGGCTCTCTGTTTCTTTTTTATAACCATTCTTGTCTTGGCTTTCTGTTTCTTTTTTATTATATCCATTCTGAGTCTTGTAAAACTTCACTGAAAAACGCTTTTTTCCTGTTGTCACATTGTTTGTACGTAGGGTTTGTTGTTCCGTATTCGTGTTCTTTTGTCTCTTCTCAAATTCGCTTTTCTTTATTGAGTTGCGTTTCTTTGTTCCCGACACTTTAGTTTTCTTTGCTTTTCCCACCACTGCCAGCGGCGGTCGTGAGACTGCGCCTAGAAAGTGTCCAAACATTTGTTGACCAGCGTTATCTACCTTGTTTATAACTCTATGCCTCTATCAGTTTTAAACTGTTGTTTCTATAGACTTCAGTAAGGATTATCACTTATTGATCCATTGTTACTACAGGAGGAAACCTAAATTAAACTATCATTTATTTAATCTGGATAGCTCTATCAGTTTTAAACTGTTCTCCCTACAGGTTCATCTCTATTTATACCGGATAGATCTCTTGGGGGTCCAGTAAAGGAAAGTCTTTGTTGATCCAGTTTTACTTCAACTTTATTTATACTGGATAGCTCTATCAGTTCTAAACTGTTCTTCCTAGAGGTCCAGTAAAGACCATCTCTAAATATCTAGGTGTATCCATTTAGATTTTTTCTCTGGCAAATGATTTAATCTTGGCTTATTGTATTAAGTTTTAGGAAGTGCGGAACATTACTTACGAAATGGAAGATTAGGAGCTGGAGAACCGTAAGCCAGACCTAGACAGAACGCACAAGAAATACTGATGGTAAGACAAACAATTACCAGTTTGTGTTTTTTTCATCATTTATGTATCAAACTGCGTGGTGTGTGTCTGAACTACCTGAAAAACACTTCGGAATTTTGAGTGAAGGTTAGTAACCACTACGTAACCTCGTGACGAAGAAACCATGCTCGAAACTTGAAGTTTAATCATTCTCAGGTAGTTTAAACGTAAAACCACGGCAGTTTTGACAGCTTTGGGAGTCTACAACAGCCTGGATCAAAGGCTGTTCTTAATGCTTTCCCAACACTGTCATGTATTCTATTTAAGTTAAAACATAGTTGGAATACTTATAAAAACTTCATTTTGTTAATCTAATACGTGACTGTCAACTCTCATCCCGTTTGACCGGGTCTTAAGGGCGTGGTCATCCTCTCATCTGACACCATGATTCTTCATGAAATGGCAAGTCTCGCTTTACTATAAGCCTCGATTTACATCGAAATCCGATGAATTCGAACACAGCTACATTAACCGTACGAATTCCGTTTGCGTGAATAGTCTCGTATAAATTATTTACCTGGACTTGGTCTTTGCAACTTTGGTGGCACAGCAGGTGGAACTGGCAGATTACCAGGGGGTGGGGGTATGGGAGGAGGGGCAGGGGGCACGGGTGGTGGTGGTGGTGGTGGAGGTTGCTTGGGTGGCGGGGGTTTAGGTTTCGGGGTATTGTGTATCATCACGGGAATAATTGGGGGTAAATGAAAGTGTGGTGGGTGTGGTAGCATATGATGGTGAGGGTAATGAGGTAGGATCCCCATTGGACTAAATCCCAGGGGCCCAAGTCCGTGTCCAAATCCTGGGCCATGGCCATAACCGTGTACCCATCCTGGACCATGTCCCATACCCCAGAAATGCCCTGGACCATGACCACCTGCGAATGGAAAGCTTGCCAATCCTTCGTTACCATGATGGAAAACTGCTGGTGGGTCAATATGGCCAGGGGGTAGCCCTAACCCTGAGTGGATTAGTCCATTCATTAGAGGAGGTCTATCTCTGTCATCATGTGGCATCATTGACGAGTCTATATGACCTGGGGGGATAAGTCCTCCACCAATATGGTGTAATGGTGGCATTATAGGTGGGGTATCATGAGTATGGTAGTGAACTAAAGGCGTGTCTATATGTCCTGGGGGTAAGAGATGCCCACCATGTGTGGGGAATATAGGTACTCTATCACCCTCGTACCTTGGAACCATGGAACTGTCTATATGCCCAGGGGGCAATAATGCAGAACCATGCACAAACGTGTCAGGAATAAGAGGGGGTTTATCATTTGCATACCGTGGTACCATACTTGGATCAATATGTCCTGGTGCAAGGTAGGGACCACCATTTCTACCCTCAGGGATAAGAGGTGGGTGATCACCGATGTATCTTGGTACATATTTTGAATCAATGTGACCAGGGGGTAGAAATGGATGACCATGATGAGGTTTGGTTGGAAATAATGGTGGTAGATCACTCAAGTGTACTGGTACCATTGGTGCGTCTATATGACCAGGAGTAATGTATGGTCCATGCTCGACCAAAAGTTGATGATTCTGGTTGGTTGTTGGTGCTACAAAGCGAGAGTCTATAAACCCAGGATCTGGGAGTGCACCAAATGGGTGATGAGGTGGGAGAAGCAGGGGGTCCCCGGGTTCGTGAAGGTGGTACGCCCCGGAGTCGAAGTGCGTGGGGTATGCAATGTCACCATGGTGGCCAGTAGGGTGTAACAATGGGCTTGGTGGTTCATGAAGGTGAAAAGCGCCAGAGTCAAAATGAGTAGGGTAAGCTAGATCACCATGGTGTAGAAAGTCTTCAGAACCATGAATAATTGGACCATGACCAAATCCATTGCCATGTGCAAAACCACCACCATACCCAAACCCATGAGAGAACCCACCACCATACCCAAACCCATGAGAGAACCCATCACCATGACCAAACCCATGAGAGAACCCATCACCATGACCAAACCCATGAGAGAACCCATCACCATGCCCAAACCCATGAGAAAATCCTCCATGGGAAAATCCGTCACCATGTGCAAATGACATGTACGAGTTTGTTTTGTCATCGCTTTTCCCATCTTCACCTTTTATATTATCACCTGTAACGTCATCATTCATTGGTGAATCTTCAGATGTATCTTTCTTTGTACTGGGGTCAGAACTTTCATCGCTTGGGTTAGCAGGTGTGGCAATATCTCCGTGATGTAGAAGGTCTTCTGAACCTTGTATAATATTTGAAGGTACATTATGTTCAATATTATTTGCAAACTGTCGCATGACGTCATTTTGTGGCATTACGTCATTTTGAGGCATGATGTCATTTTGGGGAATGACGTCATTGTGAGGCATTCCATCATTTTGAGGCTCATCATGTAACATGACGTCATTTTGAGGCATTCCATGACCATACGACATAAAACCGCCATGAGGCATGAAGCCACCATGAGACATAAAGCCACCATGAGGCATGAAACCACTTTGCGACATCAAGCCACCATGAGGCATAAAACCACCATGAGACATAAAGTTACCATGCATTTCTCCACTCATTGGGAAACCAAACCCACTATGACCAGTCATGCTCATGTGACCTGAACCACTTGTTGCAAATGCACCATGAGGCATTACATTGACATGAGGCATACCTGTTGAAGTAGCAATCATGTGGTGCGGAGGATGGTATGATACTGTGTTTTGCTGAGTCACAAATGAAGGTCCTGGCACCAGTCGTGGTCCATGTGGTATCATGGCATTCAGTTTCCAGTCTATTGGTGCGTAACCATGTGCGTGAATGCCTGGATATAAAACATCAAAGGTGTTTCTCAATGTATGGAAATCTGTAAAGATATTTGGTGCATGAATAGGTCCATGAGCATTAGGTCTGATTGCTGGCATACCCATCCAACCATGGTTCTGTCCTAGGTTCATGAATACATTCGCTGAGTGATCTGGCCCGTGAGGCATCACCACTAGTGGGTAACCTCGATGTCCATGCACCTAAAATGGAATAGATTTTTAATTCACGAAGAAAATTTGTATACTAAATGCTTTTTTGCTCTACCAATAAGCTAAGTAACTACTAGTAGCCTTTTCTGGGGTCAAAATTATATAAAGAAAACTTTACGAGGGAACGTCTTGTGGTGAATAATTTCTCATTTAGACTTTCCTTAGACGCAAACGATAGTATGCTGATCTCCTTCAGGACTCAATGTTTCGTAGAAAGGCTACGTAGTACGTATTTACTATGAACAATTAGATGCAGATAAAACAGGGTTTATTCTCTATATTTGTTTCATATTCTCATATATATGAAACTTCAAAAAGTGATTACCTGCTCAGATTACAACAAAATGCTTTTGACAAACACGAATGTTTTATGAGAGAGTGGACAATGTATGATATACGACTTTTCATCCTTAGTTGTAAGCGATGATAATGTAATGTTCTGCTTAAATGTTTACATGCAAGCTGTTTAGATCTAAACAGATGTTAAGCCTTGTTCTTGATCACCACTAGCCTGTGCACATCCTGTATTACATGTGTACAGGCTAGGTCACCACAAAATAGCAATATTACCGGTAAAGGACTGCCAAGTGTTGGTCCATGACTTGGTCCCATTCCCGGCGCATTCCTTAATGATGCTTCCCAGAGAGGTCCATATGCGAGAGCAGCATAAGGCACTGATTTTGATTTATCCCAGGGAATTCTTGCTGCAGGCGACCATACTGATCCAGCTAGAGCTTTAGCAAGTGATGGTGGAGCTAGGAACGACTGGGGGCCATTGCCTAAGAAATAGTGAAAATAGCTCTAAGGATTAAGGCCGCTTTTCTGACATGGATTTAAAGACGTGGGGAAACTTTACATCCTACTTACCTTCTGTTATTTAATATTTACTAAAACAAATATTACTAATACCGTAATTTCACACAGTGAAATTCCACGTCCATTATTTTAGCGATATGGACCTGCCTTTGCTCGCAATCCATTAACTTACTAACAAACAGGAGAATTGAATGAATATTGTGAAACTGCTTACCTCCAGTATTGACAGGCTGTAATAGATTTTGATGTGCTCCTCCCAGCAACCCTCCAGCATTAGGTCCATATAACGCTGATAATGCAGCCAGAGCTCCCATTGTTCCACCAAGTACTATAGGAGGTTTCCCACCAGCCGCCCCTGGACCTCCAGGACCACCTGCTGCACCACCAGGCCCACCTGCTGCACCACCAGGCCCACCTGCTGCACCACCAGGACCTCCTCCAGTTCCCCCCGGCTTTCCTCCTACACCACCTGGACCAGCTGCACCACCTGGCCTTCCACCTGCCGCACCACCTGGCCTTCCACCTGCCGCCCCTCCTGCTGCACCACCTGCTGCACCTCCTGCTGCACCTCCTGCTGCACCACCTGGCCTTCCACCTGCCGCCCCTCCACCTGCTGCACCCCCAGCTGCACCTCCTGCACCACCCCCAGCTGCACCTCCACCTCCTGCACCTCCCCCAGCTGCACCACCCCCAGCTGCTCCTCCACCTGCTGCACCCCCAGCACCACCTCCTGCTGCACCCCCAGCACCTCCACCAGCTGCACCTCCACCTGCACCACCCCCAGCTGCACCCCCACCAGC
>CACRXK020010472.1:7291-17616 GCA_902702795.2 Paramuricea clavata | reverse complement strand
ATCTCAAGCGAACATAATTCCCATGTCGATGTACCGAGAATTGAAAGGACCTAAAGAACCAATTCAAGCATCAAGGACCTCATTGACAAGCTACACTGGAGATAAGCTTAATCTTGTTGGCAAATGCACGTTGAAATGTATGAACAGACGGCTAAATTTTTTTGTGAGCAAAACAGATCAGTATCCTATACTGGGTTTTCAAGCGTCGCAAGAACTCGACATAATCAAAGTTGTGATGAGCACTAATAAAGAGGGAGATCTTAAGGAGAAATACTCCGATGTATTCAAAGGCTTGGGTTGCCTGAGGGAGCCATATCACATTGAACTGGATCCGGAGGTATCACCTGTAATAAATGCAACGAGAAAAGTTCCTGTAGCAATAAAAGGTCGTTTAAAGCTTGAGTTAGAAGATATGGAGAAGCAAGGAGTTATTCGTAAAGTGGACAGACCGACTGACTGGGTCAACTCAATTGCAATAGTGGAGAAACCAGGCACGGGGAGACTACGAATATGCCTAGACCAGAAGCATCTAAATGAAGCGATCAGACAGGAGCATTTCCAATTACCAACGGTAGAAGAAATAGTGTCTCGGGTATCGGGTGCGAAAGTGTTCTCCAAACTATATGCAAGACATGGTTATTGGCAGATACCATTGGATGAGCCAAGCCAACTTCTAACGACGTTCAGCACACCATTTGGCAGATATTGTTTTACGATAATGCCTTTCGGCATTAAATCTGCGCAGGAAGTTTTCCAGAAGAGAATTTCGCAGCATCTTGATGACCTCGAAGGTGTAGCCACTGAGATTGATGACATACTCATTTGGGGATCTGATGAACAAGAGCACGACGCACGATTAGAAGCCACCTTACAACGATGTGAAGAAATAAACCTCACGTTAAATGTAGACAAGTGCAAGTTCAATGTGAATGAAGTATCATATTGTGGTCACAACTTCACGAAAGACGGTGTGAAACCTGACGAGTCGAAGATTAAAGCAATTCAAGGTATGCCAACACCCTCATCGAAGGAGATTGAAAGATTACTTGGAACTGTAAATTACTTAGCAAAATTTGTACCTAACCTAGCAACGATAACAGCGCCAATCAGAGAACTGCTGAAGAAAGATATCGAGTTCTACTGGTCGCACGAGCAGACAAAAGCTTTTGATGAGATTAAAGAAATTCTTACCCAGCAACCAGTTCTAAAGTTTTTTTATCCAACTAAACCGGTTATAGTGCGTTGTGATGCCTCGCAGAATGGACTTGGTGCAGTTCTGATCCAGGAAGAACAACCAATTGCCTATGGGTCTCGTTCTATGACTGAAGCAGAAACCAGATATGCACGATTGAGAAAGAACTACTCTCTGTTTTATTTGCTCTTGAAAGATTCAATGCGTACACCTATGGCATGGCGTGAAAGTTCTTGTAGAAAATGACCATAAGCCACTTGAGATCATTTTAAAGAAATCCTTACATGATGCTCCTCTCAGATTATTACAGAATTATTACAGAAATATGATTAATACAGAAACATGAATCCTTACATGATGCTCCTCTCAGATTATTACAGATTATTACAGAAATATGATTTTACCTACAAGCATAAGCCGGGCAAGGATCTTGTGGTAGCGGACACTCTATCACGGGCAACAACAGATTCAGAGTTAGAGAGAGAAATATCTTGCTATGTTCACATGGTGATGTCCAATCTTCCTGCAACCGATGACATGATGGCGAGACTCAGGATGGCCACAGAAGAAGATGAATCACTACGGCAGCTTAAGAAGACCGTTTTGAGCGGGTGGCCAGATACAAAACGAGAAACACCAGTCAAAATTAAGGAGTATTGGCATTGTAGAGAGGAAATCTCAGAGATTGATGGAATTCTTTTGAAGAATGAAAAGATCATCATCCCAAGTTCCTTTCGACCAGAAATGCTGGAAAAGATTCATGCTGGACACATGGGAACCGAAAAATGCAAGAAACGTGCACGGGATGTTCTGTATTGGCCAGGGATGAATTCACAGATAGAAGAAATGGTCTTGAAATGTCCTACCTGTCTAGAATATCGACCATCAAACCAGAAAGAGCCCATGATAGTTCAACCAACTCCCACGATTCCATGGGATACTGTCGCCACTGATTTGTTCTACTGGAACAATTCAAATTATCTATTAGTTGTGGACTATTTTTTACGTTATTTTGAGATTGCGAAGTTGCCAGATATTAAGAGCAGCACTTTGGTTACTTACATGAAATCTATATTCGCCAGACACGGGATTCCTAGAGAAGTAAAGAGTGACAATGGTCCGCAGTACACATCACAAGAATTTGGAAATTTTTCGCAAGAGTGGAATTTTCAACACGCGACGACCAGTCCATACCATCCACAAGCTAATGGTCTAGCTGAAAGATCGGTGCAGACTGTCAAAAACTTATTAAACAAAGCACACAGAGATGGAAGAGATCCTTACGTTAGTATTTTAGAATATCGAAATACACCCATTGATCAGATTGGTTCACCAGCGCAATTACTGATGAGCAGAAGATTAAGATCTGTTGTTCCCACAACGAAGTCTCTGTTACAACCTAAAGTCATTGATGAAGATCTAGCGAGTTCGAAGTTAATAACTAAGAAAACCTTTCAGAAACTGTATTATGACCGAGGCTCCAAAGAACTTCCTACAATATCACAAGGCGAGCAAGTTCGCATAAAGCAAGGAAAAATATGGAATCCAGCTGTGGTAACTAATCAAGCACACACACCAAGGTCATATATCGTGCAAAGTCCAGATGGAAGCACTTACAGAAGAAACAGTAAACACATTCTCAAGACGAAAGAAGGAAATTCACAGTCATTTGGAAAAGAAGATTGTGATGATCCCATTAGTCAAAGCAATGAAGAGAATGCAGTTGGTACAGAACCAGCAAATGATGGTGATAATGCAGTATCTACAGAAAAAACATCAGAGGAACAATTACCAGTAACACTTGATAAACAATTTAGTGCATCTCCACTAAAGACTAGAAGTGGAAGAATAATTAGGAAACCAAATAGGTATAAGGACTATTAGTTATGAACATTAGATAATAGTTGTTTGACAATTAATTAAACTTTAGATCAATTAGATAATTTTAGAATAATGACTTAAAAAGAACAAAAAATACAACTTATACGTATATAGATTAGTATAGATACTTTTCTTATTTAAGAAGAGGGATGTTGTATTATTGTTTAATATGTTAATTTATGTATAAACTTAGCTATATGAGAGTTGCTGTACTCACATTAGTGTTAGTCTAATAAATGTTATACATACGGATGTACAAACATAACAGCCATCTAAGATCTAAATCTACAGATTTGTATTGCTTCACGTCTCCACCTGGGCAGCCCCATTCGCCATCAGTTGTCGGTAAAAATTCTTCGACAAATTTCTTTAATTCTTCGAACGAATCCTTCCAGATTAGCTTTCCTTTATTGTTTGAAGGAAAGCTAATTTATTGTTTTAGGGAACTTATCAAATTGTTGAGGAATCGTTCAGAGGTGTTCTTTCAAGTTAGGAAATGAATTGGTCAACATTTTTCGGAACGCTTCTATTGGCACGACTGTAAAATTGTCACAATACGCCTACTTCTTTGTATGTTTGCATGGCGATAAAACATATAATAGTTTTGTTTGTGGGAACACCACGTAAATTTATTACTGCAAAGCTTTCGATCCGTAAGCACGGATCTTCATCAGACATATTATTAGCACTGATGAAGATCCGGGCTTACGGATCGAAAGCTTTGCAGTAATAAATTTACGTGGTGTTTCCACAAACAAAACTATTATAATACGCCTACTACTATACAGTAGTGCTAAGTTTTCATGAATATTACAGTCGATTTCACATAACTTTTGCCGAATTTTTCCGAAGTTGGTTGCGAAGTTCCGAAGTTTGCCGATGTACTTCCGAACTTGGCAACGAAGTTCGGTTTCAATTTCCGAACTTCAAAATGAAATGCATGAACTTCGGTGTTTCAGAAGTTCATATGTAGTTTAATAAACAGATTTTGGCGTCTTAAGAGGGCCTCTCAGTAAAATCCACCCGCTGGTTTGGGAAAGGAAAAATAGATTTAGCTCATATTTTGCATATGAGCTAGACTTTGGTCAATATTAATCGAGCTTCTTTCAGAACGTTTCAACTTTCTGTTTTATAGGAGTTATAGCCAGGTTGAAATTTGACCTTGCGAGAATATTTTCAGACCGGAAATGAAGGGAAGTTTCACAAGAATTCATCTGATTTTTTAAAAACGTTGTGATGCGTTTATCCTCTCCAGTTACTGTTCATATGCAAGATTAACACTAATACTCTCGTTTACATAGAGATTGAATAACTTTCTTTGCTTAATACGATTTTTTTATAGTTTTACGAAACTATGTTTTCAAGATGGCGACGAGAGGCTGAAAATTGCTCATATTTTATTTAAAATAGCTCAAAAGTGGCACCTATCTGAGGTTCAAAAGGCATGTAATTTGAAAGTATACCTACTAAAGTTAAGTAATCAGGAATAAAACTCGTCTGCAAGCAATTTTCTGAAAAGTTATGAATCTCCGAATTGGGTCTATTTTTAGCTGTATGTTTACATTCGCGTGTTCGCTGATCAGCGACACTAGTAATAATTAAAAAGTTAAATAAGCTGGTTTATTATCCAGCTTCTAATTCACAACATAAAAACATTAAAAATACAACCTTAACCATTCTTGGCTTATTCGCATGAATAATTTCACAACTGTTAAATATCTTTTTAAGGTATAATCGGGCAGTACTTTCTGTGGTTGTAGCAAATTTCAAAGCTGTCAGTATCTCTGGCTGTACATAAAAAGTGTTCGGTGCTTTAACTTTTTTATTCAACTTGTCTTGTAATCTTTTTCTGTCCCTGTAAATGGAAATTTTGCCGGAAAGGTCGGATCGGACATTAATTCTTGCAGCATGGATGCAACATATTTTTGTACATAATTGCAGTCAAAATACTACAACCTTCCCACTTCCGCTTTTGTAGTCTGTTGTCATTTACTATTTTGTTTTGACTTTTGCATTATTGTAGCGGTTGTCGAATTATGGAGAAATATGGCGATAAAATTTAGTTGTTTTTTATTTTTGTAATATTTTAAATAATTGTAACAAAGGTTGCATTTTTCGTTTGATTCACTGCATATGAACACATAAGAATTTTGAAATTTAACTTATATCGTCGTATTTCCATATAATTTGTTAACCGCTGCAATAACAGAAATACTGCAGTAAGAAACAGAGATTTTCAAAAAAATAGTTTTAAAAAAGTTTTAAAAGAGTTTTAAAAAGCAAAAAAGTTTAAAATGTTAGATTTTTAAAAAAGTTAAAAAAATTACGGTTAAAAAAGTTAGGGTTAGGAGTTAGAGATTACTGGTTAGAAGTTAGGGGATTAGTGGTTAGGGGTTAGTGCCGCGAATTTATTATTATCATAAATTCAAAATGTGCTGCGAATTTATCATAATGATAATTTCGGACGTGTTTAAGAATTTACTCATATAGTAAATTCAAAGGTGGAGCTCATGCTGAACTGCAACACTAGCTTGCCAGTTATTTTTGATAGCAGCTCTTATTTTTACTTTGTGCATGCTTGAGTCATGGAAAAGAACTTTTCTTTTGCTGGCCTGGGGAATTTTGCATGTGGAGAAAGCCGGGGAATACAGAAAGTTGCACAAATTGGGGGAGTGTAATGCAGACACTTGTACTCACCCCAGCAGTTGTCACCTCACGAGGCTTACCATCAACGAGAGTGAACTTATACTTGCCAGAGCAGGGCACTTTTACCTACCCAGGAATAGCTGACAAACATGACTATCCAGTCTGTTATTAGTTCAGTTTCATTTTTCAATTGGGTCTATCCTGTCAATATGAGATCAGTGGATAGACTCTATAAAAAATGAAGCCAATAGACAAATTTGGCTAACGCTGTTTACATCGTTGCCACCCAATTCACAGCTTTGGATAACTCACATGCCTAGTTACTATTGTTCTAGTTTACAGAAGCATAGACTGAATAGAACAAAAGTAACTAAACATTAAACTTATGTATTATCACTTTATATTTACTGAGATCGAGGCCGAGGAAAACAGTGTGTTTTGTGGACCAGAGCCACTTATAGATAGTATATAAGTGTTAAAGTATGAATAATTCACCGATTATTGGAGTGAACTTAGCGGCAGATCAAGGCAGGGGCGCCGGAGCCACGGGGGCAACTGCCCCCGTTGCCGAAACAGTGCGGGGGCGGCACGGGGGCAACAGCTTGCCCTTTTTCACCAGAACTGCGCTTCGAAATTTGTGCGTTATTAACATGAATTGAAATTTATAACTATTTTAAGCAACCTTTGCTTAATTTTAACCAGTTGTAGTGAAATTAATGCGTGAGGCCGCGGAATTACTTTTGTATAATTGTGATCAAAATCAAACGATTTTTGAAAATATGGAGTTCCTATAAAGTCGGAAATGGCCTTTACAGAGTTTTTACTACTACAAAAAGGGCATTTCCTTTCTAGCCCCCCCAAAAAGGCATTTTTTCATTTTTAAAATGTGGTGAGGCACATGCCCCATTGTCCCCGGTTCCGCGGCCCCTGATTAATGCTAAACCAGGCAATATACGTCTGTTTACTGATTTTATCAGCGCCCTTAACATGGTGCAACGAATAAAATTGTTCAAAATTAATGTCGAAGTTTGCCGACCCACAATAGCCACAAGTAATCGAGTATCCATACAATAAAGTTATAACAAATATTGCCGCCCAGAAAAATGATTGCTTAGAAGCAAGTGCCCTTTTGAAATGGCTGCCCCGCCGCTTCACATTGCTTCCGGCGCCCCTGGATCAAGGTCATAATCAGGAGATTATGGTATTGTGTCAATGTATTGACGAAGTTCTTATTATATTACCAATATATTATTTAATAACATTAAAAGATATCAGGATCGTAGACACCAGCAGAATCGTTGTAACTGTACTACTGTATGTGTATATTGAAAGTGTATAATTAGTGCAAGTGTATAAAGTTAAGTATAAATGTAAAGTAATTCGAATTCAAGAATGTTCTGTACACGATCGCTTAATTGTATATATTGTAATTATATTTTCACAAAATTGTATATATTCTTTTGAACAAGCTAAAAAGGTTTACTCATGGGTAATAAATCAGCCTATTTTAACTCTTCAATTACTAGTGTCGCTGATCAGCGAACACGCGAATGTAAACAAACAGCTAAAAATAGACCCAATTCGGAGATTTATAACTTTTCAGAAAATTGCTTGCAGACGAGTTTTATTCCTGATTACTTAACTTTAGTAGGTATACTTTCAAATTACATGCCTTTTGAACTTCAGATAGGTGCCACTTTTGAGCTATTTTAAGTAAAATATGAACAATTTTCAGCCTCTCGTCGCCATCTTGAAAACATAGTTTCGTAAAACTATAAAAAAATCGTATTAAGCGAATAAAGTTGTTCAATCTCCATGTAAATGAGAGTATTAGTGTTAATCTTGCATGTGAACAGTAACTGGAGGGGATAAACGCATCACAACGTTTTTAAAAAATCAGATGAATTCTTGTAAAATTCTCCTTCATTTCCGGTCTGAAAATATTCTCGCAAGGTCAAATTTTAACATGGCTATAACTCCTATAAAACAGAAAGTTGAAACGTTCTGAAAGAAGCTCGATTAATATTGACCAAAGTCTAGTTCATATGCAAAATATGAGCTAAATCTATTTTCCCTTCCCCAAACCAGTGGGTGGATTTTGCTGAGAGGCCCTCTTAAGTGTACGCGTATTTGTTACAATTCCGATCAACTCTGCCGTGCAGCACGGCAGAGCCAGAGTAAATTGGAAACAAATTGTAAGTTTGTGAGAATCAGAGTTCAAAACTCAAAAATATTTACTGGGTACATGTAAAACAAAGACCTAAAATCTAATTTCTCAAAAGTAGCTTTAATACTGTCAAATTTTCCGAAGTCTGATTTAGTTGTTTCAAAAGTATAGAATACACACACACTTCTGTATGGATTTCGTACATGTTCTGCATGTCTTACAGTAAAAATACAAAAATTGTCCCACTTCCGCGGTTTGTTGTGATTTACTGTAATTTGTTCTGTTTTTCTGTAGCGGTTACCGATTTATCGGCAAATACAGCGATAAAACTTCTACTTATTCTACAGCATTTATAGTTCTACAGCTATCTTATACAGTTTTATAATATAATAGTGAATGATTCCGAATATTCAAAACGGATTGAAAGAATGAAAGCAGTAATTATGTATAACGGTTTAAACCGGCGTAGGCCGTACAGCACACTGCCACTGGTCACTGGGACGAAGGATAAACCGAAAATTCACTTCTCTCCATGACAAGCTTTTATAATGTTCAGTCGATCCGCTACATTGAAAGATGAGTACTTGGCTATTTTTTGGCAGGGGTAACGAAATATATCGGCTGTTCTCTACAGTAAGTGTTTCTTTATGCGTTGGCCATCGGAATATAATATAACTACATAAGCTTGATAGATGTAAGATAACGAGTTTCACAATCCTATTTTAAATACTATGGCTTTTGGCAGTTTTGCATCATATGTGTTTTTCAGTAAAAGCCCCATTTTCCTACTTCCCCAACGTGTAAATTCGCGAAAAATCTTTATTAATAATAACAAAAATTTGTAACAGTAAACAGTGTATTTTATTATAAAGGATTTTCGTTTTTCTACTGCTCCGTAGTTCGTGTGCTCCGTGCTCCGTGTGCTCCGTGCTCCGTGTGCTCCGTACTCCTTGTCTTACTAATATAGCCCAAAATATTTAATAAACAAAATTAACTGTTGTTTCAATATATAGTGTAGAAGAAAGTTGTCTTACACAAGCTCTTGCATATTAATCTTATATCTTTTAAGCTTATAAATCTAGAATAAATACAACTCTTTTAAAGTTTCATAGTGCAGATATACATACATACGTATATTCATGCTTTTATTATTGTTAGAACGACCTTCCATGTATTATTTTATGGGAACTGCTATCCGAAAATTTTGAAACGTCAGGATATCAGAAAATAATTTGCCAGTACCTATTACAGCAGAAATGATTTTAACACGTTCCAGAGCAAAGTGAAATATTCTATTTAGACAAATTCATGCAAAATTTGATCAAAATTCTAAATATTGGCAGCAAATGCAAAAAATTCCTTACGCCAATGCTAAAAAGGCAAATTTAGACAATAATTCGCCACAAAAAATGAAGTGTTGCAAGATTCAATATGAATTGGTCATTTTAGCACCACACTGACATTTTATATACACTGATACAAAATAAATAGTAAGTTTACAGTCACCCAAAGCATTGACATAAATATATAACTTAATGGCACTGCAAATGCAGCGCCAACTCAAAGCATTGACATAGAATCTATCACTTATTGGCACTGCAGTTGCAGAGCCAACTCAAGGCATTGACATGTAATCTATAACTTATTGTCACTGCAATTGCAGAGCCAACTCAAGGCATTGACATGTAATCTATAACTTATTGTCACTGCAATTGCAGAGCCAACTCAAGGCATTGACATGTAATCTATAACTTATTGTCACTGCAATTGCAGAGCCAACTCAAGGCATTGACATAAAAGCTATGACTTATTGTCACTGCAATTGCAGAGCCAACTCAAGGCATTTACATGTAATCTATAACTTATTGTCACTGCAATTGCAGAGCCAACTCAAGGCATTGACATGTAATCTATAACTTATTGTCACTGCAATTGCAGCGCCAACTCAAGGCATTGACATAGAATCTGTCACTTATTGGTACTTCAATTGTGGTGCCAACTCAAGGCATTGATATAAAATCTATAATTTAATTGTACTACAGTGCCGAGACTATAGATGAAAGGAGATATGCTTTCGATCATCATTTTGGTAAAATTAGGGCATCCTACAGGGTTATGGGGCCAAATTCCCATTTTGTTCATTGACAGTACTTATATAGTACTCACTGCATCAGTACATGTCTTTCAATAACAGTACATCATACTCAGCATATCGAAACCATGCAGTTACCAAGTATTTGGAATGAAATTTCTGTCTGAGTCGGTGATCACTTACTGTCGATGCAATGGAAGTGTTGATAAAATAATGCATGAATTCATTTCCTCAAGTTGATCAATTCATTTGATAGAAAATTGATCAACTTCCTGTTACTTTTAGATGAGCCAATTAGATTTCGTTTCAGAACCGATTGACCAATAGGAAACGCACAGGAAGTAAAA
>CACRXK020010471.1:0-17618 GCA_902702795.2 Paramuricea clavata | reverse complement strand
GCTGTTTGCCTCGGCGACTCGCTTTAGAGAGGACGAAAGCGACGAAGAAATTGAGGCAGCCGATGACGATGAACCAGAAGACGAACAGAACGAAACCCTCGTGAACAGTTTGTTAGCAAAAATAAGCATTTCGCGAAGGTCTGACAATCGCCATTTTGCCAACCGGATATGTACAGTAATGAGTGTGTATGAGTCATGCGATGCTGTCCTGGATCGTTGTGACGCATTTCCGATGCGAGATGAGATGATATAGGTAATATTTAAAAATATTTCGGCTGTGGTGTGGGGAAAATAAGTTTAAACTGCCAAATCTACCAATTTTTTTATGTGTGTGTTAAGATAGTGCAAGTGAGAGTATGCTATTTTACGCGCGTTAAAACACTGTTATTCAAACATAAATATTTCGCAGTCTAGATCGAATTTAAAAAATCCCCCCGAGGAAATTAAAGAAGAAAGCATGCTTTATCAGAATTTCTCAGTTTTGGAGTAAAAAGTTTAATATCGAATGTCACGGAGGGCGTAGAACAAGGTGTTATTTTCTCACTCCTTTTGTTTATATGTTTCGAATTTCAAGCATTCTGATTGGTCAAGGACGCAAAATGTAAACAAACGCGCTGATTGGCTAACATTATTTACCCTTGTTGATCGTGGGCCAATGTTCCGTCAATGGTGGGTAAACGAGCTACAGGTCCCATCACTACATGTCAAAATCTGGCTTGACTGTCATACCTGATCTGTCCTTCCACTCGTAAAAGCTTTCCTCCATCCAGCGGGTAATCAACAGAATGAACCATTGAAGGAGGTCTCGTCTCGTTAACTGGAATGCTTATCTTGGGACCAACAAAACATGTTCGTACTGTAAAAAGAGACAAAGTTGTTGCTTAACTGATAAATAACTTGTATTAAACTAATTTGTTCTCAACTAAGGATGAGAGCTGTGAGAGATGACCAAACGAGAACGAGTTTTTATGTTAAGATTTTGTTGGCATCTCACTTGATTGAATAATATTTGATGGGTATTGTAGATGGAAAGTGGAAATTATTATACACTTAATGTCTGCTCCCGAGGGAAATAGTTAGTTTTGTTTTCCCGAGAATCTCAATGTTTCCCGAGACGAAGTCGAGGGAAACATTAAGATTCGAGGGAAAACAAAACTAACTATTTCCCGAGGGAACAGGCATTAAGTGTTTTGTTATATAGCGACGAACAAAAATCAACTTCGACAACATTCATACAGCAATTGTATTTCGTGACAAAAACTCTATAGTGTAAACGAGTTTAAAATTAAAAGAACCTACTTAAACGGTTTCAGCAGCATATCATGTTGCCTGTTGTGTATTTTTCTTCTCTTTTATATTCTTTATTTGAACACAAACTTGGAAAATCGTAGTTTCTAATTATCTGAGTTGTGCCTCCATTTTGTTTATTTATGTACGTGGCCGGTCGGGGCGGGCAACAATTTTTCACTTGTTGCCCGGCGGGAAACATTGCATTTATCTGAAGTCACGTGACCACAAATCAGCCAATCACGTTTGGTGTTCACGCTAGCTATATAACAAATATATTTATTAGACCTAACCAGGAACAGCTGCGAAAAATGCAAACTTAATGAGAACCAATTTTTTGTATCAAGATTTTGATGGCATCTCACTCGATTGAATAATATTTAATGGGTAATCGCAGGTACAGTAGTTGAATATCCTTGACACCGCAGTTGTCTCAAAAGAGGCAGTGTGTCTACAGTATTTGTCTCAAAAGAGGCAGTATGTCGACAGTATAATGTATGCTACCATATGCAATGTCTTACAGTAAGCTTATTTTTTAAGTAATATTCAGCCCTGATAAGACGGTTGCCAAGTCCAAGAGTTGGAAAGCGAGAGTTTGCATGACAGTTTTCTTAACTGTCATGCCCGGTCCAACAAGAACAAGAGTTGCATAAGAGATGGCCGCTGGATATTACCACTCACGTAGCAAAAACCTTCCTCACCTCTCTCTCTCATCAATATTCGAACTAGTTTACAGTTGACGAGAGTGATGAGAGCGAAGCCTGGGGCGAATGAGAGTTGATCAAGATACATGAGTTCGAAAATTCGAATTTGAACTCTTGTGGCCAATCAAAACTCTTGTTTATTACTTATTGCATCTTTTACTAAAACTTGTATAACTTTTTTCTCATATATCTTTTTAAACCATTAACGAATTTCGGTGGCCGGACATTTTGCCGAAAGACACTTTGCCGAAAGACATTTTGCCGAAAGACATTTTGCCGAACGGACATTTTGCCGACGGACGTTTTGCCGAACGGACGTTTTGCCGAACGGACATTTTGCCGAATGGACATTTTGCCGAACGGACAGTTTGACGAACGGACATTTTGCCGAAAATAGAGATATCTTCTGAACTTTAAAGGTTCGCTTACACGGTCAAAGTTTCTGTGATTAAAGTCATTAATTGTCGATTTTGATGACAGAAACTTTGATAGTGAAGTATAGTTTCGTTTTATATTCTTTCAAGTTTTTGACAAGTTTACCGAAAATTCGCGATATAAAGAATAACATCATTCAACATCATTCATGAATGTGATTTCCCCGAGAACTGTGAATGTATTCCATGATTCTCGAAGTGAAATTCGCTTACGTCGTCTTTATATAGTTTACGCTTGTTTGTTTACGATCTGACGTCAAAACACGTTCCTAACAAATGAGTCATCCGCTGCACAAACAAGCTACCAATAGTCAATATGGTTATGCACTGCTAACAACCATTACGCACTGCTAATGACCATTATGCACTGCTAATGACCATATAATGGTTATTTTACACAATGGTTGAGAATTACACAGTTGAGAAATGAGTCACAGTCCCAAACATTTTGACGAAATAACATCTTTATTTTCGGCAAGTTGTCCTTTCGGCAAACTGTCCGTTCGGCAAAATGTCCGTTCGGCAAAATGTCCGTTCGGCAAAACGTCCGTTCGGCAAAATGACCGTCGGCAAAATGTCCGTTCGGCAAAATGTCTTTCGGCAAAGTGTCTTTCGGCAAAGTGTCTTTCGGCAAAATGTCCGGGTACCACGAATTTCAAACACCTGTAATTAGACCAGAAAAGCCCTTCGGTGAGGATCTAAATAAATTTGTATTGTATTGTATTGTATTCTCATCAAAATAATAGCCAGTTCAAAGTTAAGAGTTCATTAAAGTTTACGGTTTATTCACCTTTGATATCTTCCAAGACTTTCTGAGGCAAATCATCTAAAAAGACAGAAAATAATGAAAATATAGTGCCTGGCCTGAGCTTCTTGTTTTGACCTACATTTTGGTAGTGCAACCACGCTTTGGTCTTCCGCTATATTACCATGCTCATATAGCAAAAAATCTAGGCACGCTACGATCGCTGCGTTGTCAATGCGGGCAGTGTAACAGTATCACAATTGCCTAATAGACCTTTCCGGTGATTACGTCACAACTGCACTGTTTCAACTTAGGACCACCTCAAATGGAATAGATTCCAAGTTTGTTTCTCACGAGCTATGGTCAGAGAAGCAGAACATCCTTCGTCAGCACATGCATAAAAAATAATTTTGGATTTTGACTATCAAATGTGGAAATAAGCTTAAACACGAAAATGAGGCTGAAGGGCCATGGCTTCTCCCTCAGCGTCGTTTTCGTCCCCTTACCCTCGTTTTCGTGTTTAAGCTTATTTTCACATTTATTGGTCAAAATTCTTTTTTATGCATGTGTTGAAGAAGGATATTCTGCTCCTCTGACCACAGCTCGTGAGAAACAAACTTAAAATCCATTCCATTCAAGAGGTAGGGTGACCCTATCAGGAGGGTTACCCTAGCAAGCGGGTCAGAAAATAGCGAGCGTTTACATGAGGTAGGGTGACCCTACTGCTAGGGCTATGTTGCCAGATAGGGTAACCCTACCTATGCGTGGTTACTAAGCGGTCTCTATGAGATAAATGGCGTCGAAACGCAAAGTTTTAGCGGCAAGTTGTGTAATGCTATTTATTGGGCCTTTGCTTGCTTCATTTCAATGTTGTGGTCTGTTATTTCCGAGGTTATTTCAATATCGTGGTCTGTTATTTCAATGTTGTGGTCTATTGTAATATTACTTGCACTGCGTAAATAAGCGTAATGTATTCCTTGATATAGTCCAACACAACAGTTTTTCGACATGTTCGGCTGACCAAGAGCATTTATTTTGTTTTTTTGACGTCGATGAGGATGCGCCGGAATTTTGCTTCCTTTTCGCCGCCTTTGACAATTTGTTATCGAAACTACATCATTCGCAGCGTTCTCGTCCAAAGTCAAAGCTTCGTTCTATGCCTCTGCTTCCTTATTTGTAAATTGCTTATCCTTTTTATTTTCTGGTGTCGTTTAAAATACTCGCCAGGTTGATATGTTCATATGTATAATGATCTAGCGACGCCATCCTTGTTTGTCTGTCACAGTAGGACGTATAAAACATGACCCGCTTGCTAGGGTAACCCTACCTGACGCGTTTACATGGCTTATGTAAACAAAAAGATAGCCCTGCTGCTAGGGTCACCCTATCTGTTTGATAGGGTAACCCTACCCCTAGGGTAACCCTAGCGCGCATGTAAACGCTTCCTATAAAACATATTGAAGTAGGGTAACCCGCTTGCTAGGGTAACCCGCTTGCTAGGGTAACCCTTCTGCTAGGGTCACCCTACCTCCATGTAAACAGGCCCTAAGTTGAAAACAGTGTTATAGTCGTGACGTAATTGCCGGTAAGGTCTATTGGCTCAGGCCAAGACCGAACTTTGCAATGTGAACGCGCCGGCCCATTGAAACTAGTCCAACAAATTGGCCCAATATCGTTGATTCTGTTTGGGTATAATATTGACTGATGTTGTTACACGTTGGGTCAGGTTCAACCTTGCACAAAATTACAAAACCTCCATCTAACATCGTCCAACGTCATGGAACAAATGTTTGTCATTTGATACACAAAAATTACACTAAATTTCGTAAAATCGAAACATGATCCTTCAACAGATTGGACAATAAATATTATCTGTCTGGTAAACGAGTTAAAGTTTATAATTTTATATACCAAACGATTTAAACATTCGAATCTGGAGCATGGTTTTTGTAAGCAATTGGTCGTTTGTGGTGATGCTAGTGGCGACATGGTTGGAATTTACAAATATACGTTTGGTTAATGCACACAAATACTCCGAGAGTTCAAATATAATTAAGCGGCCTACAAAACCTTCAGAAGTTGAAAGAATGTACAATAACTCTTTCATAAGCGACATTAAATTTACGTTTGGAGATAAAAAATCTGGAGAAGTATTCTACGCACACAAATTTGTGTTGGCCATGAGCAGTCCTGTATTTAATGAGATGTTTTATAGCAAGACAGAGACAGAGAAACCTATCAAGACCATTCATTTTCCTGACCAAAATACCGAAACCCTTGCTGGATTTTTTAGCTTTATTTACAAAGAAGAGTGCCCGAAAGACTTCGAGAAAGACCTAGAGGTGTTGCGTTTGATAAAAAAGTATGAAATTGTTTCCTTCGATTCAGCTTGTAGCCATTCCTTTCAACGCAACACAGAATTACAAAAGGCCTGTAAGCTTTTGGATAAATTTTTAGAAATGAAAGCGGAAGCGTTAGCTGAAATATGTATGGATAAAATAGACCTATATGCAGACGAATATTTCGCCTCAGAGTACTTTCTAAGTATTAAACAAAGCACGCTGAACATTTTACTGGACAGGGACACGCTATGGTATAACGAGACGGATCTATTTAAAGCTGTATTGAAGTGGGCTGATCACCAATGTTCATTGCAAAATTTGATAACAACGCAGGAAGACCGCAGAAAGGTAGTTGGTAATGCGATATATTCCATCCGGTTTCTGCTTATGAATCAAAGTGAATTTGCGACACATGTTCTGCCAACAGATATTCTAGATGATCACGAAATGGTCGAAATAATAAAGTGGATGGCTGGTGAACAAGTGCCTTACTTAGCCTGGGATATAGCTAAATTAAGAAACAAACGGCTTCCAGAGTGGCTTCCAGCTACTACGAAGAGTAAATCGTGGACACACTATTTCGGAGTTTTTGTCTTTGGATACTTAATTCCTTCAATTAAGTATTTAATTTTTGGCATAGGTATTTGTTTCTGTTTTGCTATAGGGCAGGATAAATGGAAACACGGTTTTTAAAGTAAGAGTTAATTACCGAGAACGAGGTTTCTTAGCGAGATACAACCCGAGGGGCGTGTCCCGAAGAAAGCATCCCGAGGGCCGTAGGCCCGAGGGATGCTTTCTGAGGGCAACGCTCCCGAGGGATGTATCTCGCTAAGAAACCGACGTTCGAGGTAATTAACTGACTTAGTTCAAATTTGTAAGGATTTTAAAAAATGATCATACTTACGCCCACTACTCATTAAGGAATTCAAAGGTACATGCATGTACTACGGTGGCCCATACGGGCCAACCCTTCTCCGTAGAAACTTGCACCTTCTCTGTACAAATGTGTTGTTATTCCATGGAAATCAAACTTCTCCGTGGAATATTGCAGTTGTTCTGTCACGGAAAGCCTTTTCTCCGTAGAAATATGCAGTTTCTCCGTGGAAACACGCATCTTCTCCGTGGAAACACGCAGCTTCTCCGTGGAAACACGCTGCTTTTCTGTGGAAACACCGCAGCTTCTCCGCGGAAACGCGTAGCATTTCTGTGAAACACGATGCGGTGGCCCGAACGGGGCACCTCTTCTCCGCAGAAACATGCAGCTTCTCCGTAGAAACACGTGCCTTCTCCGTGGATGAGCACTTTCCTTGTGAATTAAAAAAGGCACGCCCCCCTGAATATTTATTGGTTTTATACGACGGGGGGGAGGAAGAGAAAATAAAGTCACAAGTCAACATCGTGGTTAAAGCCAATTTTATAAATATGAATGCTTTAATATGGGCACATATATCCAGCATATAAATTGTGAGAATTGCCAGGCAGAGATTTTGATCGTTTATACCTTTTGTACAATTGTGGAAATAGATACATACTATAAAGTTTTACTTTTTTATATTTATCGGTTATCAATTTTATTTGTGGATTTATATTTTTATAAATTGTATATTTAAATATACACCGTATTTAATAGACTTAATAATCTGTCAGTCAGTCTCGTATGCGGATCTGCTAGTGTAGGTATTTGTATATCCATACCTACACTAGCAGATCCGCATACGAGACTGACTGACAGATTAATACGGTGTATATTTAAATATTCAATTTATAAAAATATAAATCCACAAATAAAATTGATAACCGATAAATATAAAAAAGTAAAACTTTATAGTATGTATCTATTTCCACAATTGTACAAAAGGTATAAACGATCAAAATCTCTGCCTGGCAATTCTCACAATTTATATGCTGGATATCTGTGCCCATATTAAAGTATTCATATTTATAAAATTGGCTTGTAATGTTTTGACCACGATGTTGACTTGTGACTTTATTTTCTCTTCCTCCCCCCGTCGTATAAAACCAATAAATATTCAGGGGGCGTGCCTTTTTTAATTCACAAGGAAAGTGCTCATCCACGGAGAAGGCACGTGTTTCTACGGAGAAGGCACGTGTTTCTACGGAGAAGCTGCATGTTTCTGCGGAGAAGAGGTGCCCCGTTCGGGCCACCGCATCGTGTTTCACAGAAATGCTACGCGTTTCCGCGGAGAAGCTGCGGTGTTTCCACAGAAAAGCTGCGTGTTTCCACGGAGAAGCTGCGTGTTTCCACGAAGATGCGTGTTTCCACGGAGAAACTGCATATTTCTACGGAGAAAAGGCTTTCCGCGACAGAACAACGGCAATATTCCACGGAGAAGTTTGATTTCCATGGAATAACAACACATTTGTACGGAGAAGGTGCAAGTTTCTACGGAGAAGGGTTGGCCCGTATGGGCCACCGTAATGTACAGTATAAGCATAAACTAAAATTATTACAAGGCAGAACAAGGAAATGCAGTGAATGGTCAAGTGCATGCACAAGGTACAACAAAAGGAAATTAAGGAAAGTCACGCTTTATAAATTTTCTTTTGTCTGTATACGTTAAAGCATTCTATATGATTTGTGTACTTCGTAAACACTTATAGCAGTCATATTTTGTTAATTAACTAGGGAAATGAATTAATATTCTAAATTATTGTTCGGACAGCATACTGTAAATTCATATAGAAATTTAGCTAGACATGTAGATGAACCATTTTCTTCAGTTATGTATGTATGCATGCATGGAGAATGAGCGGTGGTTAAACTATGAACGACACAAACAGCGACGAAGATTTCTTTATACCGCAAAAGGATGGACTGGTCATCGCGACATAAGATCGTTGCAGAAATATGAAAGACCCGATATTAAAACAAAACTGATTGAAATATCAAAATCTTTGGATTGTCGCGTTAGCAGGGGCTGCAAAGTTAACAGTGCGAGTGAAGACCCGATGCCGATGGCTGAGAAGAGAAATTCTACGAAGGAAGAGATGCAGCATAAACATATGGAAAGGAAGAGAGCACGGCTAGAAATGCCGGAGGGAAGTTCTTTTTAACTTCTATTAATTTGAACAATTTGAGTTTGAGTTTTATCGTACGAAATATATAGCTATAGCGTGTTAGGGACAGAGTGGAACAACTGGTACATGTATAGTATACGGTACATTGTCAGTGTAATTATTAACTTTTGTAATGTTTTGATTGTAGTGTGTGTAAAAGCAGTAAGTCGTGCATTTCTGCATCGGGTTTTATCTGTATAAAACCCGGCTTTCCTAGGGTTTTATCTATATAAAGCCGGGTTTTATATAGATAAAACCCGTGAATTTATAATTATTAATTCAATTCTATTCATCAACCCCACTTTTCCCTGGAGAGATATCAAATCCCTCCCCTTGCTTTAAGAATCTTACCCAAATAAAACCCGACTGAGAACAATAGAAATCCGCACAAATTTGAACTAAGTGACATTAAATTCGTTATATACTACTGTAATGTTTGTCCAGCCGCATTTTTTTCATAACATTCTGTGCCATGAATTTGATGCAGACTATCAATATTTTTCAGATTTCAGTTGGAAGCCTATGCTAAAGGCAAAAGATACGTCTGGGCAACTTAGGAAATTCCTGCATTTGCAGACTGGCAATGAAAACTAGTTCCCTACCACTTATTTCAAGCTATTCTTTCGTGTGCACTCAAGCAAATTCGGGAAGCGTCTATATTCAATACATGAATAAACCTGTGGTCACTTTTCTATAATGGTCGGTTCCCAATTCGTCCAATTAATTCGTCTTGTTACATTTGAATATAGAAGTTCAGATTTGACTTTCACAACCGCTACCATACCTGCTCGCAGCCCGAAATTTCGTTCTTGGGAAACCGGAACTTTCAGTTTGGGTGGCATGGGGGCTGCTGAGCAGGTTACCGCTACCACTACCACTCACTGGCTTAGTACGCATCTGATTGGTTAATTGAATATATCAAACGCATCTGATTGGTTCCTTAATAGTAGTGGAACTCAAATCTGAACCTCTATAATGACTAACAGCCTCGTCCCAGGAGCTTTGATGTGCTAAGCGGCGCTTTGATGTGCTAAGCGGTTGCGTACGCACGAATGTGACGCAACATCAAAACCATCAAAGCGCCTGGGTACGAGGCTGACTAATGTAACTAGGCATGTCCAGTATCGCGTTGTTATTGAAATTTGAATGTTGTGTTCTTGTTGTTGTATAAATTCTGATAAATATATGTAGTTAGTTAGTTCTATATATGGCCAGTATAACAATTGGCTAATCGCTGTTGCGGTGACCCTGCATGATCCTGCATGTCAAAGATAATGTGGCTTTAATTATATTATATTGTATTAAAATACTTATTAGTAATTCATAAACCATGTGGCAAATCATGTCAGCCATAATATGTCACGTGGAATGACTTTATATCTGATAAAGCATGTGCCATTATATAATTGTTCATTCTCATTAGAATGATAATATAATGGTTCATCCTAATTAGTATTCTTTTGTAGTCGTATTTTAAGCTATTCAAAACACTCGTTGTCGTGTTTTATCAGACATAAAACGCTCGGCTGCGCCTCGCGTTTTATATCTGATAAAACACTCCTACTCGTGTTTTAAATAGTACTTCAAACACTCATTAATAACTCATGAGCTAATTGGCAAATCATGTCAGCCATAACATGTCACGTGCAGTGGCTTTAAACCTGATAAAACACTCCTAATTAGTATTCTTTATATAAAGAATACTAATAAGGAAGTATCTATTGTTGTCGTCTCCTCATTAGTATTCTTTATATAAAGAATACTAATATAAAGGCAGTAAATCTATTGAATTTGTAGTCGTGTTTGAAGCCGTTTAATAAACTCGCAGGTCGTGATTTATTAGGTTTAAAGCCACTCGCGCTGCGCGCTCGTGGCTTTAAAACACTCCCGCTCGTTTATTAAACAGTACATAAAAACTATTGGCGAAGTAAATAAATAAAAATAAATAAAAAAGACTGATTATCTATCTCTATAAACGAGGCTGACACGTGACCTTGATACTCCAGTTTGCCAAGTCTGGCACCACTTTATATTGTGCCCGTGAGTTTGTTGTTACTTACCCTGGGTGCCTGAGGTTTTTCCACGCTCGCAAAAACACGATAAAGGAGTGACGGATAATTTCTGCGAGCTCTATCTTTTGCGAGCGTGGAAAAAACTCTGGCAACCCAGGGATCAAACGCTTCCACAACGATCTCTGAATTTCTCTTTTTGTGGGAAAATTTCCTTTCCAATTAATTTCGGACTCTCAGGTAATATCCTCACGTTTCGCGCACGAATATATTTATCTTTGATCTTCGCCCCAATCCCTGCCCATTCTCTAACCCTGACATAATATCGTCCCCAGAGCCATTATTGCTCGGTCACTCGACGCGCGCAGCCGAGAGGCCCTGGGGACGAGGATTACCCTGACCCTATTGTGGATACGAGGATATATTGCATTTTTGAGATAGGAAATTGAACCTCTACAGGCGTTTGGGATTTTGCGTTGTGCAACTTTCTTATAAACCTTATTAAGTTTTTTGGTTTTTTTTATCTTCACAGGGTCTGAAAGTATAGACCTTACCGTGAAATATTGTATAGTAGGTGCATGTATATTATATAGTGTGTGCAGTGCTTTGTGTATTTTATTTATTTATTTATAAAAGTTATTTAGAAACGATAGCCCTTCAGCTAATGCTGCTTTTCAAGGTATCGTTTTATATAAACCTATAAAATATTAATAGATATTTACACAAATAGTCATGTTAAATAAAACAATATTAATAAGTCATGTTGCAATATACTTGTGAGCATTATCAACAGTCATTTAAATAATCTATACTAGAAAAATAATTGTGGATTAAAATTTTAAAATTAATTTTCCTTGTCATGAAATAATAAAGTGATGGCTGGTGAGCAAGTGCCTTACTTAGCCTGGGATACAGCTAAATTAAGAAACAAACGGCTTCCAGAGTGGCTTACAGCTACTACGAAGAGTAAATCGTGGACACACTACTTCGGAGTTTTTGTCTTTGGATATTTAATTCCTTTAATTAAGTATTTAATTTTTGGCGTGGGTATTTGTGCTTGTTTTGTTATAGGGCGTAATTCTTTTCGATAAATTCGTTATATATTAATGTTTGTCCAGCCACATTTTTTTCAAAACATTCTGTGCCATGAATTTGATGCAGACTCAATATTTTTCAGATTTCAGTTGAAAGCCTATATTTTTTGTTGTATAAATGACTCGATTTATGCTATTAAAAGACAAAAGATACGTCTGGACGAACTTAGGAAATTCCCGCATTTGCAGACTGGCAACGAAAACTAGTTACCTACTTACTTCAAGCTATCCTTTCGTGTACACTCAAGCAAATTCGGAAAGCCTCTATGGGCAATGGGGTGTCCCCCCCCCCCAACTTTTTCAAAAGTGAAAAAGTGCCCTTTTTTCTGGGTTAATTGCCCCATTTAAAGAACGAAAAAAGTATTTCTTGAATGAACGCCCTCCTTTTGCTGGAAAGAAGTGCCCTTCTTGTGGTAGTAAATTAAAGAAAAAGGCCATTTCCGACGTTATATAGACACTCCATATTTTCAAAAATTTTCGTTCGGCTCGTGAACGACACAAAATCGTTTGATTTTGATGATATACGAAAGTGCCCCTTTTGGCCAATGCCCTCCACTTTCGAAATGCTTCCGCGGCCTCGGTCTATATTCAACATATGAATAAACCTGTGGTCACTTTTCAAATGATCGGTTCCCAATTCGTCCAAATAATTCGTCTTGTTACAATAATATAGACGTTCAAATTTGACTTCCTAGTCCGCTCTATATATGGCTAGTTATTTGTTATATTAGGCCAGTAACAATTGGGTATCGCTGTTGCGGTGACCCTGCATGTCAAAGATAATGTGGCTTTAATTTTAATTATATTGTATTCAAAAATCATTAATAATTCACGAGGAAAACACGAAGAAAAATCTTAGGCGTGTCGTATCTTTATATGTGATAGAGATTTCCCTTGATTTACATAAACTTTAACTTTGATTTTCTCAACTTACACAACGTATTTTCTGAAAATTACTTCACCAATGAACTTACTAGATCGATCATTTTTGAAGTATTTAAAACGTTCGCAGTGCGTGTTTTATCATGCAGACCTAAAAATACTCGGCTTCGCCTCGATCTTTATATTTGATAAAATACTGCTGCTCATGTTTTAAATATAAAACTATTGGCGAAGTAAATAAATAAAAAAAAGACTGATTATCTATCTCTATAAACGAGGCTGACACGTGACCTTGATACCCCAGTTTGCCAAATCTGGCACCACCTTATATTGTGCCAGAGTTTTTTTACGCTCGCAAAAAAACACGATAAAGGAGCGACGGACTATTTCTGCGAGCTCCATCTTTTGCCAGCGTGGAAAAAACTCTGGCACCCATGCAGGGATCAAATGCTTCCACAACGTTCTCTGAAACCGGAGGATATATTGTATTTTAGAGATAAGCAATTGGACCTCTACAGGTGTTTGCGTTGTGCAACTTTCTTATAAACCTTATTAGGCCTACGTTTTTTTGCTTCTTTGATCTTTACAAGGGTCTGGAAAGAGGGCCTTAACGTGAAATATTGTATAGTAGGTGCATGTATATGGTGCGCGCGGTGTTTTGTTTATTTTCCTTGTCGGTCCATGCACGCACAAGTTGTGTAGAAATATTCCTTATGATAGGTATAGGTGTGATTTGACATGTACCTTACGCACATGCAAGGTTTTGCAAGCGGACCATCCCGTGAAGTATGTCAAGTATGTGATAACTAATTTATTTTGTCATGTGGATTGCTATAATGTCATATATAATCCCAGAGTATATATAAGACGGCATTAAGACCTCTATAAGTTAGAGTTATAAGTATTTTGTGTTATGTACCCTTTGTGAGTACTATTAAGTTAATGGTTTCTTAGGGCGCTTTCCTTTAACACGGCCAAACCATAGATATCTTATATACACTAGATAGTGCATCTAATTATTCTACAATTCAAAAATTGAAGCCGTGATTGCAGACTCAAGATTCGTATGTTTTCTATTTCTTAAACAGGGAACTTAAATATTAAGGTAAACCTATTCCAAATACATTTTTAAACTATTCAAATGACGAAAGTTATTGTTGTTTTTTAAGCGTTTATTAGCGGGTGGGAAACACCAACATGGCCGCCATCTATTCAAATGGGGGTAACCGCTGGAATATTCTTGTCTTCAATTTTACTAAAAGAGATGCGCTATCTAGTCTATCATAAGATATCTATGGGCCAAACCGGGCAGAACGGTCAAATTGTTGAATGAAACACAAACATTTGGGCTTCGGACCTATCTGACTGGAAAATTTTGATAACATTAGAATTATGAGGTCCATTTTCGCTAGATATTTGAGAAACGTAGACCAGATCTTTCCATTGATACAGAGAAAATAATTCGGGTCTGACCGGTCAGGCCATTAAATGGAAAGCGCCCTTAGATCTTCACAGGATCTGTGACGGCGACCATACTGTGACGTATTGTGAATTAAAGAATCCATGTATAGCTATATGCTTTTCTGTGCAAAAAGTAGCCTATTTTACAGTATATCTAAAGTTAAGTTACAGGTTATAACAGACTCTCACGTCTCACGACCGACTTCTTGTATGGTCTTAAAAAAATTAAATTAAAAATTAAAAATTTAGTACGTTTGATCCTCGATAACTTTCAAATCGTTGGTTTTCTCTCTTTCGACTGCATACCAATGGTTCGTCTCACTTTTCTCAGTCATTTTGATGGTATTTTGAGCTCATACAATATGTGTTATATTATCGCCTTTGATACAAACAGCAATTTACTGCAAGTGTTTAGTCTCACAATTCACACAACAATAAAAAAATAATTAAAAATTGTCACGCATCATTCCATTAATACTGACGGGTTAGGATAAAACGCGGATACGGACGGACGGATGGATGGCAGGCGGACGGACGACTTATACTCTCGCTAAATATCATTTAACATAACATTCATATCCGCGTCACGGGAATATAGTTCAGAAAACATTTTCAGCCATTTTTAAGTCATATCCGCGTTTTGCTGAAAACGTTTTTGGACCATATCCACGTTTCGACCTAAAAAGGGCTGAAATGTTAAATGACATTTAAAGGACATTGGCAACCAAAATTTTTATTACTTATATCTATTAGGTACACTTATGGAATATTTAATTTCATATTTCGGCCGGTTTGTCGCGTTTAGTTGCTGAGAAAATTTGATTGAATTTGAGAAAGTTTGAGCAGTTGTCCGCCATTTTGAAAATAAGCGCGTATGCTAATTTATGCCACAAAATACATTGTCTGACGTCATTGGCTGAGTAAACACAATCTCATGATTATAAACAATACCGTGTATTACCACGCGTAGTGCATTGTGAGCCAAAACAAAAGGCAGAAAAGTTTTACCAAGTATGTAATTTGTTTGTAACACTATTTCTCATAGTATATATCCTACTCCGTGTTAAATATAAGCGTAGAAATTCGAGTGTAAACAAGGCAAATACTAATGCAATATTTTATGATCAATTACCTGTATTGTAAATTGCGCCATTTCTTGCTTTCCCAGTCGCTCGATATGTTTTTATCTGATAGTGTAGACTTCTCTTGTTTGATTGCGAAGAGTGTTGGCCAGTATAACGCTCAAAACGACATGTTTTCAGCTAACATAACACGCACGCAATATAATTCTCTCTTGTAGTTTTGGTGTTACCCAGCCAATGACGTCACAAAGTTCATTGACCTTCGAGATAATTTTTCAATAATATTTTCCAAGATAGCGGCGAAACTGGCCGAAATACAAAGTTTGCATGCATTTTACTCGTAGACTAAAATGTTCAAGACGGAAATGATAATATTTTCATAGTTCGGTTGTCAAGTAGGATTGAAATAGCCAATAAAAATTTCCGTTGCCATTGTCTTTTAACGAGAATACTAGCCGTCCGTTCGTTCGTCCGTCCGTCCCTCTGACATCCATCCGTCCGTCCGTATCCGCGTTTTATCCTATTAATTACCATTAATACTTCCGCCCAAAGAATTAGGCAATTATACTGGTAGGCTATCGTTTAAAGTTTATAATTTTATATACCAAACGATTTACACATTCGAATCTGGAGCATACAGCATGGTTTTTGTAAGCAGTTGGTCGTTTGTGTTGATGTTAGCGGCGACATGGTTGGAATTGACAAATATACATTTAGTTAATGCACACAAATACTCCGAGAGTTCGAATATAATTAGGCAGCCTACAAAACCTTCAGAAGTTGAAACAATGTACAATAACTCTTTCATAAGTGACATCAAATTTACGTTTGGAGATAACAAATCTGAAGAAGTATTCTATGCACACAAATTTGTGTTGGCCATGAGCAGTCCTGTGTTTAATGAGATGTTTTACAGCAAGACAGAGAAACCTATCAAGACCATTCATTTTCCTGACCATAATAGCGAAACCCTTGCTGGATTTTTTGGCTTTATTTATAAAGAGGAATGCCCACAAGATTTCGAGAAAGACCTAGAGGTGTTGCGTGTGATAAAAAAGTACGAAATTGTTTCCTTTGATTCTGCTTGCAGCCATACCTTTCAACGCAACACAGAACTACAAAAGGCCTGTAAGCTTTTGGATAAATTTTTAGAAATGAAAGCGGAAGTGTTAGCTGAAATATGTATGGATAAAATAGACCTACGTGCAGACGAATATTTCGCCTCAGAGTACTTTCTAAATATTAACCAAAGCACGCTGAACATTTTACTGAACAGGGACACGCTATGGTATAACGAGATGGATTTATTTAAAGCTGTATTGAAGTGGACTGATCACCAATGTTCATTGCAAAATTTGATAACAACGCGAGAAAACCGCAGAAAGGTACTTGGTAATGCGATATACTTCATCCGGTTTCTGCTTATGAATCAAAGTGAATTTGCGACACATGTTCTGCCAATAGATATGCTAGATGATCACGAAACTGTCGCTATAATAAAGTGGATGGCTGGTGAACAAGTGCCTTACTTAGCCTGGGATTCTGTTAAGTTAAGAAATAAACGGCTTCCCGAGTGGCTTACAGCTACTACGAAGAAGAGTAATTCGTGGACACACTACTTCGGAGTTTTTGTCTTTGGATATTTAATTCCTTTAATTACTTATTTAATTTTTGGCATAGGTATTTTCGCTTGTATTATTTTCGCGAAAGAGAAATGGGATAGATATGTTAGATGTAGGCAAACATATGAGGTGAAAAGGCGTGTAAAATGTCGATAGTTTGTTCAAGTTTTGATATTTTGGAATCATCTACAAAATAAACAAACTCTAGCATTTTCGTAAGTGTATTTATATTTTCATTGTATCCCAATTATTAGGTCCTGGCCTTTCCGGCAATTCGGAGATAAGGGTTCTGAGTTTTAAAGTCTGCAACACTCAATTTAAAGTCTGTAAGATAAATAATGCCTCAGGGGCCTCGGCAGAGTCGAAAACAGCGTGCGACGTTTCTAAGGGGGTCTCCAGAGAAACGTCTCAAGGACAAAATCGATATGTGACGCTTCCCTAAAGAAGCGACGTCCGATATAAAGTGAATGAATAGATATGTAAAAATTAATGTTTGTCCAGCGCATTCTTTTCACTTCCAAAAACCGTTTAGGTTATTGGGTATAAGATCTATTTTCTGGCCGCATGTTATGATATTAAATAAAATTACTGTGAAAGGCACACAAATCACAATACATATATATATATATATGTTGTATTCAGAAAATATATCAGTATAAATAAATTTCGTCCTATACCGCTATCTTCCATAGCTATCTTCAGCTAATAATTTCTCTTACGATTCTATAGTTATGTAATAATTATGTAATAGTTAATAAATTAAAATGAATAAATTTGAATATCGCGATTTTTGGGCATATCGCTCGATAGATAAAACTAACAGTTGAAGGGTATTTCGAGCGGAATATTAATAACTTAATTATTGACCGAGAGTGAGG
>CACRXK020010470.1:0-17620 GCA_902702795.2 Paramuricea clavata | reverse complement strand
ACCTTTTCAGAGGTCATTCTTGCATAAAATAGAGAAATTAGTTCCGGATGGATGACTTTTTTGAAGGATTTTGAAGCGAATTTAGTGAGTTAAACAAACCGAAGCTTGCCCACGAAAGAAGAGGATGTCAGTACGCATGCGTATGAATTAATTAAAATCGTGGGTTCCAAGCCGTCGCGCGCCGCGAACTGCACCAGTATTGTGAGTATCAGTCGGAGAAGGAGTGAAGGAGAATTGTTTATGTAGCGAATAGTGAAGTTGAAAATATTTTTTGGTAGTTTGGATTGACAGGTTGGCCAAATCGAATTTACTTGGGGTAGGGAGGGGAAAAGTTTATTAAAATTTTCACATCGCAGTCCGGGGACTGAATTACGTGTCAATTACAAGGTAATTTAAATCTTACTTCTACTAACTATTATGCATGCAATACTAACACATTAGAATATCGAATATCGATATTTATGAATTATATTAAGAATATGAATTATATTAAAAATATCTACTACAAAAATTTTTAGAGTCTTATCGTTGAACTTTTGAAGTGTAATAGTTAATAAAACTGTCTTTAAAACGATTCGTCTTCAAAACCGGCAAGTCATATTTTGAAGTGGACCTAAGATTTATATTATTTGAATTTAGTGGTGGTAGTATATCCGCTAATTTATGGTTATTGTTAATCGATACTGAGTTAAAAAGTTCTCTGCATAGTCTGTCTCGTCGATCCACAAAGGATTGTAGGCCTGTTAATTTTAACGCGTCACCATAACGTTCCTCTGGGTAGAGCATGGGAAGAGTTCGTTTCTGTATTCTTTCAATTTGATTAGACAAATACTCTGGCAAATTGCTATGAAATGTCTGGCAGGCATATTCTAGAGTTGATTGGATGCACGTACAGTAGAATTGCACTAAAGAATTTACGTCCACACCTGCTCTTTTTAATATTCTTAGAAGATATAGCCGCTTTGATGCCTTATGGGTAATCTCGGTTACATGATCATTCCATTTAAGATCTTCCCTAATAGTTACACCAAGAATTTTTGCAGATTGCACGACTTCAAAAGCTAGGTCGTTGACAGTTATTGGGTCGTCTATATATCGATGTCTAGTAAAGTCAATGCGGAGCTCTTTACATTTCAGAGAATTTAACTGAAAATTATTTTCGTTCGACCAGCAATTTATCTGATCCACCTGTACCTGTAGTCTACTTGATCCGGTTTTTGGGATAATTTCGGAAACTGTAGTGTCGTCTGCAAATTTCCACAAATCAGAGGAGTTACCAGGTATCGCTAAATCATTTATCATCGCTAAAAATAGCCAAGCTGCCAAGGACCAATCTTAGTACCTTCCTAATTCCTAATCGGAATTCCAGCTGGAAATATTTCGGAATTTGAAAAGCAATCCGAATTAAGCTTTAGACGCTGTGATTTCCCACGCAGAAAGTCAGCAATCCAATTTACAACTGTCGGTTTGACTCCAAGGCCAGGAACTCTAGACACTGGGATGGGACTTGGGAGCATATCTCCTGTTTGATGAGAAATCCCAGACGTTGTAGTAGATTGACAACTCTCCGAAGAATTGACGAGTCTTTCTGGGCTTTGGTCCAGAATAAGCATATCGTCCAGATATATTATCCGTATTCCTTGTGTTCGTAGCAATACTATGACCGGTTTCAATAGTTTTGTAGATGTCCTGGGCGCACTGGATAGCCCGAATGCTAGGCATTGGAACTCGTATGTTATTCCTTGGAATACAAACCTCAGATATTTCTTGTGACTGTTGCGAATCGGTACGGAAAAATAGGCGTCTTGGAGATCTAACTTCATCATGAAGTCGCCTGGTTGGATCAGTTTGCGTACTGCTTCCAGACCTTCCATCTTGAACTTCTGAGATTGGACAAAGCGATTGAGATTCTTTAAATTGAAAATTGGCCTGTCCTTGGACACTTGTTTCAATATGAACAGTGTTGAAGTGAATTGGTTTGACTCCTCCTGTACATCTTTTACTGCACCTTTCGCTTGGAGTTGTATATGGCTTCTTTTATAGAAGCCAAGTCCTCTTTCGACTTTGCTTTTGTTTGTCTCTGTCTCTACTGTATGGGTTGACGAACAAAGGGAATTTTGTACCCTTGAACTATGGATAGAATCCAGGGATTTGTTGTAATTAGTGTCCAGTTTGAATAAAATTGTTTGATGCGGCCTGCTTCAAGATTGTCTGTTGGTTTGATGTCTTTTAGTGTTGGTAGCTGATAGCCAGCTGCGTTTTGCCTGGTTTACACGTTTTGCCCAATAAGGTTTGTTGTTGTTTGGATTCTTTCTGAATGAGTTGTTATGTTGCGGTCGGGTAAAACTAGATCGTTGGAAGGATTGGTCACGAAAGGGCTGGTCACGAAAGGACTTGTTGGTTTGAAAACGCCCTCTGGGGGAGAAAAACCTTTGATGTTTGGTTGATTGTGCCACTAATTTACGATTGGTATTTGCATGATCATGTTCCTCTTTAATTACATTATGAAATTGCTCGGGGAACAAGTACTTGTCAGCTGGAATTTGGTCTTTCAGGGTACGCTTACCCACATCCGTTAAGTTTCTGCTAAACGTTTTTGGCGCCAAATGTTTAGACGACAATGTGCATTTCCCAGTAGCACAATAGCATGGTCAGGATCAGGGCCTGAGGGCTCATCCCCATCTACATCCACTTCTGTCGGCTCCAATGCTTGTAGAGCACTGACAAGTGGTCGAACAACGGAAATAAAGGGTGCTTGTTTGTCAGCTAGTCCTTCATCAAATGTGAACAAATCTTTTGTTTGGGACAGACCATGGACACGTTTGATTTTCTCTTTCATCTCTGTTTGCATTATGGGCGAAACTAGGAAATCAGCAGTTCCTTTAATGTCAGGGTATTGTTCCATGGCATTTGTCCAAACTTCTTTGGACAGTTGCTTGGTAAATGCAGATTTGATAAATGAAGTTAATTCTTCAGAAATGGTAGCTTCTGGTGCTGGTGTATAATACTTGTCGGAACGACTAGAACCGACAAAAGCTGGTGGTGCGTCACTATCAACTACTTTGGTTCTTTTAGGTTGTGAGTGTTCCACAGCGATATTTTTTGGAGAACCATTAGGCTCTGGTGTCATAAAAGCATTTCTTAAACAAAGTGACTATATGACCGGCAGCCGGTCGCGGTTTATCAAATACTAAATGGCCGGCAGTCTAGTGACTATAGTTGAATATAAAAACTTTTGTTTGCGTTCACTTCTGCCGAGCTTGCCGTTAGCTCATACGGCAAGGGCGCTGCGTGCGGAAAGTTAAGCGCAGTCGGGGTCGGGATGTGTTTTGTCTGACTTAGCATTGTTTTTTCTTAAAATTTTTTAAACTTTTTTTTCCGACTTTTCTAACTCTCAAAAGGTTGGGGTTAGGGGTTAGGGTTAGAAAAAAAGGGTTTGGGGTTGGGATAGGTTTATCTTATAAAAATTCAACTTTAACTATAGTCACCAGACTGCCGGCCATTTAGTATTTGATAAACCGTGACCGGCTGCCGGTCATATAGTCACTTCGTTTCTTAAAATGTCTGATACAGTCCTTTTTAATGTCTCTGTGAATTTGTCCTCGATCAGAGAACTTAGTTGATCTCTTGACACTGGAACAGGTGTCGCTGATGCATCATCGGAGCGGGTACCCTCAATGAGCATATTGTCTCGTTCCTGCGAGATGGGTACCCGCAGGAAACCTGGTCATTTTTAAAACATTGTATAGCTAGATAATAGATCAAATATTTCTGTACAGTATATACTATATACTATCGAATTTTCCATACGTACGTATTCGTCGAGCGGGTACTCTAGACAATGCATTTATCTACCTGCGAGATGGGTATCTGCAGGAGATATACTCAAAAAATAAAGCCCAGACTTGACAAAATAATCAAAATATTCCATCAGGCGACGTATAACCATAGTACCTTAAATTATTCGATCTAAAACTTTTTTTAAATATAAATACAGCTTGCGATATTCAGCACTTACTTTCAGAGGTCATTCTTGCATAAAAATAGAGAAATTTGTTCCGGATGGATGACTTTTTTGAAGGATTTTGAAGCGAATATAGTGAGTTAAACAAACCGAACCTTGCCCACGAAAGAAGAGGATGTCAGTACGCATGCGCATGAATTAATTAACATCGTGGGTTCCAAGCCGTCGCGTGCCGCGAACTGCCCCAGTATTGCCAGTATCAGTCGGAGAAGGAGTGGAGAAATTCATCCCGCTTACCGGGCTGTCTCGCTAAGCGGGCCAGCCCGGCTTCCATATAAACAGGCCCTTATCTAAGTTTATTCATAAATTTGCCCGACTAACCAATGGTAATGTTTTAGGAAAGTTACATATTCGTGACTCAAACAACAGGGTAAATTGGAAATTGTTATTGGTGGATTTGGCAAAAATACAGTACACACGTGACGGTAACATACATAATGAGTTATATTGTTATTCTGATGAGTTTCCAAACCATCTATTCTATTAACTATGGTGTAACGTGTGCGTAACATGTCAGCGTTTGCTTAATGAAGCCAAGTGCATAACATTTACATGATCTAATCACTTTAGATTAGTTAGTGAACATCCCACAAGCACACCAGCATATACTGTAGTATAAATTCGTCATATGGCTAAGTTGAGGAACTGTCATATAATGACTCCTCGGGAAATGATGGCTAATTGAGCTTGAAAGGACATAAGAGTAGTTAAAACACTAAATTAGATTTTAATGGCTTATTGGAACTGACTCTTACTATATCGCAAAGTATTCTAATAGATCGTATTTAGCCTACAGCCTGTCTATCTTCCCAAAGATTTTTCTCTAGTAAGTAAATGATAGTAAAAAAAATATTCTTTATTCTTGCCCAGTCCCCCGCGCATCCTCCTTGCAGAATTTCTACATTTCGGTGCAAAAACTTTCGGTTAAGTGATTGAAATAATTATGTCAATTTCACCATATCAACTTGATCGCTAGAGTTTGGCAAAATTTCAAATTTTGGACAGCTAACCCCCAGACAGCTCCGTCTCAGACAATCGCGTGCAAAAATAATGAGACTTTTCATATTTGGCCATTTTACAGTACGTTGTCTCCCCACTCCTGCCCCCATGATCAATGTTGGAAAAAGTGGGTTAAATTTTCACACAACATTGAATTGGGGGTGAGGGTGTCATTTATGCGGTTGTCTCAATAATTTTTGCTCCTGATTGTAGCCGTCCCTAGGCCATATACCCTAGGCATGTTCGCAGATCACGAAGTCTTCGTGGAATCTCTCGGAGCTACCAATGACTTGCTAGAAAATGAATGAAATTTACTTGATGTCTTTCTTGCAAGCTGACAGAGCTAACAAAATAGCTGTGTCGGACAAATGGCATTGGTACGTCAAAACAAATACACACATATCAGCGCGCAATAGGTAATAAACATGCATTCGCTCGCGTACGATTGTTGCATGAGTTAAAATTGAAATTATCTGTATTTCTTGTCTACAGATGGCTAATAAACTGGACGACCGTCCTTACCTTGTGCTTTTTCCTGTATTGGTTTATCCATTTAAAACTTCTTCTGTGATCACAGAAACTTTGGTAGTGTAAACCGGGCTTTATATAGTCTGATGATGATTTTATAAACTCCAAACACTGTGTCTGTGATATTTTGGGTAATCGTTCCATGTTTCGCGCACCAATATAGTAAACGTTATGTAATGGATATTATAGTGTACTGAAAAGTTAACTGGATACCTCCATATATACACGTATATACATACCCTAACCCTAACCCTATCCCTAACCTTAAACCTAACCCTAACCCCTAATCCTAACCTAACCCTAATACCTAACCCCTAACCCTAACTTATATTGGTGCGCGAAACATGGAACGATAACCATATTTTGGCTACCTCTTTCGGAAAAAAACAATGGCCTATACAACACACGATCAGTGAAAAATTTTTGACAATAATTTCCATAATTTTACACAATACTGTTAAAGTCATTAAAATTCCTTCAAAACTGTTTTTATTTATTTTGATGCCCTTTTGAGTTTTGTGAAAAGCGCGAGCATTTTCTACATGGGGTCATGGTCATTAGGAGGCTGATGGTGAACAGATGAAATTAGTAACAGTTATCACCTGCAGTAACGTAGCCAGCCCGACGATTTAATTAGTTCCGCTATGCAAATATTTTCGTATTCATTGACTGTGGAAACAATCAATTTGTAAAGAAATGAATAATGATAATAATTTTAAATGAGACTAAGTTGTCGGGTTCGCAGGGCCGCCCAGAGGTTGGCGGGGGCCCGGGGCAAATTTTTTTTTAGGGGCCCCTATTTTTGGCCCCGCCAAAAAATTTTCGGTCAGTGTACCATTTTAGGGGTAAAACATTTTTTTCGGAGTACAAAATTTTTCCGGACGAGTACGTTGCAATTGCTTTCCAGGGACTTTATCTCATTTTTCTATACCAAAATTCGGTATTTTCTCCTTTGCGCGGAAATATTTAACACACAAAAAAGGCTGGGGCCCAACAAATTTTTTTCAGGGGCTCCCAGCAACTCGGGCCCCGGAGCAATTTGCCTCCTTTGCCCCCCCTCCCTCTGGGCGGCCCTGCGGGTTCGTTACGCCACTGTTCACCTGTGCAAGACAGCTAGAGCCAAGAACGACGCTCCTTTACATGCAGATCAAGATTATTAGGCAAGAATTATATCGGGAAAAAATGTCACAAGGTCATTTGAGGTAGGGGTTAATCATTTTATATTTTTATATGGAAAAGTTGATTGATGCATTTCATTATTTATATTTATTATAAATATTCTAAGGTTTCAGCGTACTTGCATGGGATAATGTAAAATTCTTGTAATCGCATGTAGGGCCTATACTTTAAGTTAGTTGATCGTTCGGTGCATTCTGGCAAAGCAGAACATCTCTTAAACAAAACTTTGAACAATAGTTTGAAAAATATTTCAGTGGAACATGTTTTTTTAATTTCATCAAATTCAAAATTTATTATAATTTTTTGATAATCACCTGTCTAAAACTAATTTGGGTTAGATTATTCCTGTTTTAACTTTCCTCCCTTGAGATCCAGTGTAAACCTCACTGGTTATATGGAGATACAGTAAACGCCACTATTTTGTTGGGTTACCATTACTACAAAAGCATATCTAAACTAGAGTAAACTAAGTAATAATTCCACGTTTAGCAATAATGCTGCTGAGCATCTTAGTCAAGAACCCACAAGCATGCCACCTGCAATCTCTACGATGGAATATCTAAAATTCTTGGTCATTTTCTGCAGGGAACATATAAAGCATTAGACAGTAAAATAAGCGTCACAAATTTCAATTATATATCAACAACAGTTATTGTGACGCCAAATGCTTGGTTACGAATGTAAAAAATCCTAAAACAACGACGAACATTAAAGGATTAGTGTCAGGGTCATGCATTGTGGGCTTTTGTTATTGTTTACATTTTACTCAAATACAACAAAGAGCGATAAAAATACCTTGTTTGTTGCATTTCTGATAAAAATCACACAAAAAGAGCAAAGATTAGAAAAGGATGATTTAAATATATGACAGATTGTAAAAACTTTCCAGATCATCTATCTATTCGTCCCGAAAAATGGCCGCCAGCAGGAGTTTGAGCCCGCGAATTCCTGGTGTGACACTAATCCTTTAAATTCAACACTTTACACAGACAGTTTACAGGTAGGCAGGCAGGTACAGGCAGGTTGAAAAGGCAATGAAACCGTTTTGAACCTCAACTGAAAGCGAAAATTATAGGAAAAGAAAAAACGCAGTAAAACTTTATTATATATACATTACGTTGTATTCGTCTATCCCCGCAGCAAGCGAAGGCTTGCCAGGAAATTGATAAAATTTGACTTTGATATCTATTTTGCATGCTGACAGAACAAAGAGAACAGTTGTCCCGGACATATGGCGTTGACACATCAGCGTCAAAATGTAATATTATTGCCCCCCCCCCCGAACTTTATTGAATTTACAGTGCATGGTTTGCATTTTACAAGAGTTTAGAACATGTTTACCCGAAACCAAGTTGCACGCACTCGTTCCTGATAGACGTGGGAACTTAGTCAATTATATATACTCTTCGTAATAATAATCATGTCAATTTAATTGCGTGTAAAATTATAATAGATTTCGAAACTCATTTTTACCTTCAATTTAATTCATATTATACAGGGTTTATATTTTAACGTGCAGTTCTAATTTTATTTAATTTAATTTGATTTGTCACAATTCATTTACATACAAACAAGATTGATTACTGACACTAGTATAGAACATGCAAAAATACAACATAGGTGTGACTGGAGAGAGGAACAGGACTTGCGTCCCAATTGACACCTAACTCCTAATAAATGACTATACATCGACCAAACACGTTACATGAATAGGAATCCATAGGATATTATAAAGTTAATAAGAACAAACAGCCAGGAGGGCTGTAAAATAGCAGTCGTTCTTTATACATTTTACCTAGCCTGGAACTGAATACAGATATTGATGTACAACTCTTAAGTTGCGATGAGAGGCTGTTCCACAGAAAGTTTTCTATACAAAATGTGCAGTTCTAGACCCATTTGTGCAGTTCTTAAAACTCAGATGTGCAGTCACCAAATTAACAAAAATTGAGCATCAAAAATCTAAATGTTTTCTGGGAGAGGGCCCTCATATTTTCCTCACAAATCACATACGCGCTGGGGGTAATGGAACACGAGGTAAAATTTGTGTGAGCGAAGCTATCCAAAAGAGATTAGAGTGGGAGAACCTAATATTCTTTACTGCCTAAGGTTATTATATATATTGAGTATTCATTATTCCCAGTTACATGTTTTGAACCAGTTTTTGTGGGTGGTTCGGTGAAATAAATCTTTGCCAGAACTGACGAGCCTCTAAATTCAAATTTTGGAGGGGAAACCCTATACCTGTATAGCTCCCCCACCCAGAATCGAGTTTGTCTGGCCCCACGCAACCACACCATTATTCTGCCACCTATATACAAATTAAGGGTCTATCGTAATTTACAACGTTAACTATAAATTTACAACGTTAAACATATAGATAAAAATCCTTTGACCCCCAGTCAAACACGTGATGTTTTGTAACATCCTTAATATGTGCAGTTCTAAATTTTTCTTAAAATAAACCCTGATTCATGATTCATTATCTTAATATTTAGACGTTTTAGCGATATTTAAAATTCACATGGTAGGCTAGTAACATATGGTATTACGTAGTTTTAAAATTTCCATGTAGTATATGTTATAAGAGTCTTTTTTGCTATGTTCTAAAATATTGAATGTAATAAATTCTGTATATTTCAGCTTTTAGCTCGTACTCAGATTAACATTTCATTAAAATTCAAATCGAAATTAAACTTAACATGTACAAATAGCAAGTGAACTATAATCACTGGATATCATTCATCTGAAAACTACTGTCGGATAAATGAGTATCTGTCAGAGGATGACCTATACAAGTTTCTCTTCTATAGTTTGGCCGCAATCATTTTGGCAACACTGTCTTACACGTTGGCGCTCAACAGTCAGCCACAATTGACCATAAAAGCAGTAAAAAACAAAAAGTTTGACGACTCATATATCTTCAGGGAAACACTCGATACAGGAAACAAAGCAGATTGTCTGGAGCACTGTTTAGAGGACTGTCGGTGTCAGTCGTTTCAAATTTTTTGTGGAGGGACAAAATGTCAGCTGTGTTCAAGTCACAAAGAAGAGAACAGCTCATTGCTGCATGACAATGATACCTGCATCTATCCTATGTACGAGATGCGAAATGCCCAGGTATGATAACATTTTTAAAATTTGCCATGTATGATTTTCCATGCAATTTTCCGTCTCACAGTGTTACGTCTTAAACTCGCTCTTGTTAATGTTTGACTGAAAAGATAGAGCCAACAGTATTACTTTATTTAAATTCCATGCACGGTAATCTTGGTCCTGTCCAGCCTGTGAGCATAGCTCGCTCTTTGCCCAATCCTCGGAGTAAATACAGTTTTGAATTCCACATCATCATTCCAATTCTCCGATCCGAGTTTGCCTCATCGATTTTCCGGCCAGTCAGTGTACATAGGAATCGTTCAATGGCCAGCCCTCATTCCACTTTACCAATGCAAGACGATCCCCACTATAGTGACAAGCAGGGGCGCACATTCAAAAAAAATTTGGGGGGGTGTCCTATTTTCCGGGACCGACTTTTGTAGTATTTGTGTTTGATAAGAAAAGCCAACTATTTTAAGGTGTGCACAGTACTCGTGAACCGGTGAAAGTTCGGTTTAATTAATGTCACAGTCTTGTTATAAATACAATTAATATAAAATTTAAGAGTTGCAAGGACGTATGGTACAGGGCCGTAGGAAACTCTTTTCAATTTGGGGGGGGGAGAGGGGAGGCTGAAAGCGAGGGCCGAGGCCCGAGGAAATTTTTAAATTTAGAGTCTCTGCAATGCCATTTCCTGGACTTTAGGGAAGATTTAACAGAATTCTGATAGAATTTTGAATTTCTAGGTTCATTAGAACACTATTTCACGTATTTTAGGACGAGGTTGGAAGAAAAGTTACAACCACAAAAAGTCGCCTAATTTTGTTAGATTCCATTTCCAAAATGTCCACCTATTTCTTTTTTCGACGCAAAATGAAGTCTTTCAGATTTTAGCCGGATCGACTTTTTTTCGTCCCATACAAGTTTCGGGACCGACATTTTAGATATATTTCACAAAACATGGGGGGATGTCACACCCCTCACACCCCCCCCCCCCCTAATGTGCGCCCCTGGTGACAAGGAACGTCCTTGGGTGTAAAATACCATGCTTTTATCTTCTTAGATATTCGAAGACCACTGTTCAACCATACATCGTCCAAAGAAGCACAATTGTTGTCAACAACAATCTGGTCTCTGTCCCGAGAACACAATATGTAAACCATTCAACTCCCCCAGGAAGCCCTGGAAACGTTTTATCTGCGAATGTGGAGCTGGTGACAGCTGTGCCAAGCAACCATCCCGGAGGAGGGGCTGGTGGTGGGGCAGGTGAGCGGGTTCGAACCCTTCCCCACCAATAATTTCCATTTGTATGAGCAAAACACACAAAAGAACTAGAAAAGTGCGAAAGCAATTTCGATTTATTTAGATTTATTCTTGAGCCCCCCTCCTACTCTAGACAAAAATTTCATCACAGCTTGAAAGAGCATCACAAAATTAAATGTTGTAAAATGCGGATAATATAGCCTTGCGAAGTTTGCCGTTTTTCAGTCATTTTGTATTACGCACGGGAAATTGACGGCCCAATTGGGTGTTGGGGCATCAATTTCCCGTTTGTAATACAAAATGACTGAAAATTGCAAATTTCGCACGGCTATATTATTCGCATTTTACAACATTTCGCAACGAAACTTTGGAATATTACTAATTTCGCGATGCTCCTTCAAACTGTGATGAAATTTTTGTCTAGACTTGTTTAGATCAAAATTTAGTATATAATGCAAATGGTCCATTGATTTATTTCCGACGGCCTTGAGGACTAAAACCGCCATTATGATTACCAAGCGTTTCTATAACTCTATAGGAACACGGAAAAAATGTTTTCTATTTCCTTTATTAAATATCCTTTTAAAAACAATAAAGAAGATAAATTCATCTTACACGTTCGTGTAAAGATTAATTAAAGCATAGCCGCTATGCTATTTGGCAAATATGAAACAAGTATACCATCGTTAAGGGGCGGACCATTTGACTTTTGAGGGGGGGGGGTGGAAGATTTCGAAAAAAAATTTCCTGCAACCCAAGGAGAAAGAAAAAAAAATCATGCAGCGCACAATCGAGAAAAAAAAATATCATGCAAAAGAGAGCGCTCAAAAAAAAATTTCTACATGTAACTCTACTGATGCCTTCACTTCAGTATTGTGTCCACAGGCTTGCAAGATTTTGCATTTTTGAGCAGGCACATTTGCTTAGAAGAACACGGGATGAACAGTGGATAACATCACAGGGATTCTACCGCCTTTGGAGCCTCTGACATACGATAGCCAGTGGTGTTCCCTGGCAAAATTGTTGCCCCCCCCTGAGAAAATCTGGGCTTAAGATAATTATCCATGGCTGAAAACGCAGGAAATAGCATTTCCGAGGTTCAAATTTTAAAATTTTCTCGGGGGAGCATGCCCCCGAACCCCCCAAGGTTACCGGTCATTCATATACTGTACCCTCCCCCATATTCGAGTACTCTACTCTATCCCTGCATGTTTTAGGTTTTGGTGCAGTTATACATTCTTTGTAAGTAACCTTGCACGCTTTAGTGTGGGGAACATTAAGACATAACCATATAAAATAAAGCACAGTGAAAATTCCTTGGCCCCTCTTGGGATTCAGTTCTCGGCCTCCTCTGACTGAAAACCCCTGCTACGTCTCCGATGATAGCTATATGAAAGCCTAAAGTTACTGTAAGCCGTTATTATGAGAGGCAAAAAAAATATCCTGAGGCCAAATATATTGGGAAAAAAATATCTTGCGCTGCACTTTTACAGGAAAAAATATCTGTCTCGTTCGCCTGGGCGGAAAAAAAATTCTTGCACAGACTGAATCTTCCACCCCCCCCCCTCAAAAATCAAATGGTCCGCCCCTAAAGCGCTTTATAACAGGGTCACAAAACAATAACAGTATGTTTGCAAAGAAAGTACTGTTTTAAATAGTTAGCAGTATAATTAACAATTATTCGCCGAAGGCGAGTTGATTTTCAGTGAATAAAAACTGAGATGAAGTCGAGGTTTTTATTCACGATAATCACCGAGCCTGAGGTGAATAATTGTTTTAGTATAATTTCATAGGTGATTATTTGGAAAAAAGTAATAAATACACATTTCTTCGTCATTTAATTGATAAAACTGCTTCCGCCGCCATTTTGAAAATCGCGTAGGTGATTATCGCGTTATACAGAGCGCGTTATAATTACCTCAACGCCAACCAATCAGCGTGGAGAATTTTCAATAATCACCTATGTAATTATACTAAACATGAATAGAAACGATTAAAACGATAGTAAACATGAAAAAGTAAAAGTAAACTTAAAATATCTTATACCTTGGTATTATAAAAGTAACAGATACAACGTATGCTGTTGTATTGTACTTTGTACTTTGTGCGTGGGCCGTTAAATTCTTCGGATCGGCGTTTCGCACGTTTTCCAACTTTTTTTGAATATTAAATGTTGTTTGCATTTTGTCCGTTTAATTTAAACTCTCGCGCAATCCACTCAACCCGCGCGAAAATTTCCGTGTTTCTTTCGAGTTATATAGAAACACGGTTTTTTTTGAGCTTTTGACCAACTTTTTTAACCTTTTAATTAAAAGGCTATTTTATCATAGTAAATACTAAACATCATTAACGAACAAACCAAATACCAAACATCGTTTTTATTAATTTACCGTATGGAAAATCTATAATAACCAATAATATAGTAATTATTAGTAAGAGTTTTACATTCTAAAACGGGTAAAGATCTACCTGAAATGACCATGTTTTGTGATTGGCTTTCAGAAAACAAATAGGATCATCATTGTTCGTGACTTGTTCTTTAGAAAGATGATTTCTATAGTTTTATTGTCTTTCATTGTTATAATCAACCAATAGTATAGGTAGATGATGACCTAAAATTACCCATTAAAATTACCATTGGCTGGATAGCCTATGCATGTGTCACAGACCTTACCATTAGAAAGATCTGTGGCACGGACTAGTGATTGGATCAAGGTTCGATTTTAATCAAAATTTTCATTGAGCATGAAAAGGGAATCAATTGATATAGCTTTTAGTGATGCTTTAACATTTTACATATTTATAGGAAGCAATTTTTTTCAATTTTCACGTATTTGCGATCAAAAGCGTTCAAAACCTAAAATATTTCTGCGCACCTCTCAAAATGACTCTGTCTCAGCTTTATTTTCTAATTTATACAGTTAGTTTCGTTCTTAAATATACTTGACAATTCTGAAATATAATAGTAAATGTAACTATAACAAGTTATAATAGTACAAGAACTGCAAACTAAAATACAGTTATCGGATGTTTCTTTATTTTAATTTTAAATTGAATTGAATTGAATTGATTTAAAGACCATGTAAAGTCCGTAATGTAAACAAACGCTTTGTTTACATTTTGAACTCAGTGCTACAGTTGTAAAATATGATTAGATATATATTATACTGAATTTTTAACACTCTTCCGGTTCGCTATGCTTGTAAATGAATACAGACTAGAGATTCAATTCAAGAAAGTTCAAAAGATACGAAGTATTAAGGGGTCCCGACCATTGGAATGTAAGCCTGCGCAGAACGTATGCGCAGAACGGATTTTACATGGTCTTTAATGATTACTGACTTTGTAACCCAAAAAGATTAAATTACACCAGTATTACATAAATTAAGAGAAGTTAAAATTACATAATAATTGCATATTTAAGATTATTTACATTTCTAAAAACTTATTTACTGTTAATCTTTAATATACTTTGAGGTAAAAACGAATTCTTAAAACGTTCAGTTCTACAAACATAAGTATGATATTTACATATCGGTCTTAGATCATATCCAGATAAAATTGTTTGTGGTAAAAGATCTTTGAGATTTTCATTGTCAATATTCTTCTCAAGAAATGTTCGCCTAATTTTTCTCGGCTATCTCTCAGCGACGTGATGTTAGTCGTGATCAGCGCTTCGTCATACTTTTGCGATGGAAGGATGATTCTCAACGCACGTTTTTGTATTTTTTCAATATCTTCACATAAATATTGTTGGATATTGTAATGCCAGACCTGGCACGCACTCCAAAACAGGTCTAATAATGGTAGTATATACAGTAATCAACGTGTCAATATACGCGTTGGACCTTTTTAGCCGCCTTTGCATATAGAGCCTCTTGCTAGCTTTTTTAACTATGTTATTTATATGTTCATTCCACTTCATGTTATCTTGAACTGTGAGGCCAAGGATACGGGCAGATTTCACTCGTTCAATATTAACTTCATCGACTATTAAAGGGGGAAAGCAATGCTTCTTTTTTGCAAAATCAATAACCAGTTCTTTGCATTTTCCAATGTTTAGTTTCATATTATTACTCGTAGTCCAATTATGGATGTAATTAACCAGTTCTTGAAGGTTGCTGTTACAATCTGTGCCAATGGTTTCAGTAGTGGTGGTGTCGTCAACGTATTTCCATCGTCTTTCCAATCGGCGAGGAGATCATTTAACATGATTAGGAAGAGGATTGGGCCTAAAATAGTTCCCTGAGGCACTCCACCGTTGAGGATTAGCCATTCTGACACACAATGGGGCATTCTGACCCGTTGGCTTCGTCGAATAAGAAAACGTCTTATCCAGTTTGTTATTAATGATGGAACGTCCATATCAGATAATTTACTGAGGAGGATGTTATGATCAATATGATCAAAAGCTTTGGAGAAGTCCAATAAAAAAATTCTCACAGCATTTTTCGGCACATCAGTTTCGTTTAATAAGTGATGGAGAAGGCTCAATAATGCATGTGTTGTTGAGGAGTTTTTTAGAGATCCAAATTGTCGTTTATCGATCCTCTCACCAATCAACTCCATCAGCCAGTCTGCGACAAAACGTTCACACGTTTTTGACAAAGGGGCAGTAAGCGAGATGGGACGCAAGTCTTTATTTATGTCACTCGGCACCTTATTTTTAGGGACAGGGATGACGTCGGCTTTTTGTATCTGCGAATGCAGATATTATGCTACAGTGCGTGTAAGTTAGTGATCTTTAGCCAATCAGTAGATACGTTAGTTAGTGGAGTTTCTTGCTTCTAGTTCTGGCCAATCAGCGGTGGCAATATATCATCTGTTTTGACTCTAATCTCTATGCATACTTTATTCTTATAATTATATGGTATATGGATGCAAATAGCGGCGAATATATGCGATTCGAGGTTCGAATTAGCCATTAAGGAAAACCTTTAACATTTTAAAAAGTTCGTTGAATCGAGTGAGATGCAGAAAGAAAACAACAACAGCAAAAAACATCACATTCTGTAAACACAACGTATCGCTAATCAAAAGGTTTGGTACGCCGTTCGCTGGCTGCGAAATTCGACCCGTAGTTTGTACACACGATCAAAATATTGTGTTTTTAAATTAACGATGAACGTTGTTACACAATGTGAAGTGCGTGTATTCAGCCGATTATCAAGTAAACGATACATTAAAGAAAGAGCATTTTTTCTTGCATATACATCAGTTACTATAGACGCCTTATATTTTACTGGAACATTCTGGGAGATGAAGCACCACGTTCTGCCGATCTAGTCTTCCATGCACTGGCTGAACAGTAATTCAATTGTACCAACAGTTGTGGACTCAATGTCAGTGTTTCTACTCGTGATTGGCTGGTCATTTCAGTTCTGACAATTTGCAGTTTGAGAAACCTAGCTTTGGAGTATTGTGGATGATTTAATAGTTTCTGTAAATGCCACAGGTTGATGTTTAATTCCCCTTAATTAAATTCACATTTTATACCTTCTACAATGTTGGCATGCATCATATATTTTAAAACTAAAAGATATACATCAGATGTCAACACATATTTAAATGTTGCACTGTATCCCGGTACAGTATATCCAACGTGAATGCATTTTAATAAGTGGCACTGCGCCCTGATGTGGCCTACTTTATTATTTTAATCTGTTTAATGCCAGATGATTTTACTCGTCAGGAGGAGAGTGCTGCCCAGGCTTTTAGCCAGAAGGGTGTCCAGGCGTCCTGGGACGCCCCTAGAACGAAAAATGGTTTCCCTAAGTATATTAATATATCTGAAACGAAATAGCTTCAATTCTCACCATTATTATACACTTGACATTTTGATAAATTTGATGGTGACCTGGCTGAATGAAAATGTCGTAGTTAAGTAAAGAAGCATGGCGGCACAAACTCACAAAGCCAAGTGTTTTGAAAAATTTCTAACGGGCTTGAAACAGATACTGACATGAAGTAACTTAAAATTCAAAGGTTTTCCACAAGAACGTTTTTTCGAATCCCCTCCCCCGCTCTTTACTGTAGATGTATCGTTGCACCAAAATGGGACGCCCTTTTTCAGGACCCTGGCTAAAAAGGCTGGTGCTGCCACTCAATTGGTTATTATAAATTAATCAGAGTATCTGTCCATGCACCCTGTTAACCAATTAAGTGGCAATGCGGCACACTCTATTATTTTAATGTGCTGAATGATTATATTACTACCTGAAATGAACAAGCAGTTTTGTTATTTCAGGTAGTAATACAACCACTCAGCACATCAATTTCACATTGGTACTACCCACACTGGTACAGACAGTTTTAGTATTATGCTTGTGATGTTACTCTGAGTGTATATCCACACCGGGAAGGCTTGAAAAATATGCCTGGCCACGGTGGGAATCGAACCTACGACCTTTGGAATACTAGCCCAATGCTCTGCCAACAGAGCTACGCTGTCAGGTCAGTTCGAGTATGTGATATTTCGGAACTGAGTCTAGTTCCTTCGATATCAGTGTAATCTAATAATCATGATATTTG
>CACRXK020010469.1:0-17621 GCA_902702795.2 Paramuricea clavata | reverse complement strand
TTTATAATTAGTCGAATTAGCGAAAATTGACTATATTCATGACGCGCTTGTCAAGTGAAAAACACACTGCCCAAAGATTTTATTATTTATTCTAGTAGATGTGTCATAATACTCAGTAGCTGCAATAGATTGGATACATGATACCGTTGCACTTTTGAGAAAAAATAATTTACCGCCAGCATACTAACACGAATATTTAATCCGCTGTCTGAAAGACGTTTTTAAAAATACACAATATTTTGTTTGCTTCAAGTGACCAGCATAATTTTTAGTTTAGGTTTATGCCTAGGCTGGAAATAATAAAATATGTAAGTTTCAAGAAGTTAGAATAAAAGCGCGAGATGAACTGTGAGATATAAAAAAGCTCAAATATCACTTGCGTAATTAACGTTTTAACTTGTTTTCGAACGCGTCCGAAAATAATTGCAAAAAAATTTTTAAAACTGACTACAATTTCCAAGTCAACGTTTTTTGTTCATTTTATGAATGACTTCTTCCACACAGAAAGTTTGAAGGAAATCTGTATTCTTAAGAAATTCGACTGGTCGGTTTTTACACGGACTGCCTCTTAATAGTTATAACTTACAAATTCAAGATCATAGTGATCAGGTCATTTAAATATGATTTGTATAAATTATGAATTAAAACTTGCTACTATATACTTCACCAATTATTCATAACCATCACATATAAGCAAAATAAAGCATCACTAGATTGGCTAATGGTACATAGACATGTATCAACATAAAACAAATAATAAATCAATATTAAAATATAGATACCTTCACAATTATGTCCGTTCCCACTATAACCCTCCTTGCATCTGCATTTAAACGATCCAACTGTGTTCATACAATCTGCATTCGGATAACATGACACTTCGTTGGAACACTCATCAATATCTACAATACAGGTAATATATCTTTATATTTGCAATACATGCATGCAGCAACCCCTCACCTATATTTTCCAACCATTGCTTTATAGCAAATATAGACAAGATTTTGCCGTTGTTTGTTCAGTTACAAAGTATGACGTTTTAGTGTGGGAAGAACAAAAAAGTGCCTCACGAGCCGCCGGTATAATAAAATTAAAAAACCCGAATAAAAAAGGTAAATGGCTGCTTGTGAAACACGGAATGGGGAATCCCGAAATGGGATGGGGAATGTGAAAACCAGAATTGTAAAAGCTGGAATCTGTAAAAACTGGAATTGTACAAGCCGGAATCTGTAAAACCCGGAATTATAAAAGCCGGAAACTTCAAAACATGGAATTGTAAAAGCCGGAATCTGTAAAACACGAATTGTGAAAGCCGCAGTCTGTAAAACATGGAATTGTAAAAGCCGGCATCTGAAAAACATGGAAAAAGGGAGCACAACACTATTCTTTTCGAGACTTGCGTCTTTGTCTTCGTTGGTTTGCTAATTTGCACATAAACACTAAAACACTATTATTAAATAATTTTAAATGCCATAACCACAGCCATAACTTTCGTAATATTTTCGTATAAATAATTTCGCCCTTCGACGCGCCTTCTTTGCAGGCTATTTTACCATGGTTGTCCGCTGTACATATTGTATCGCATGTAATGGTTTTGCAAACACGCGCGAAAATTACAATTAAGAAATAATAGAGGGGAGGTAAACTGTTGGCACATCCGGTAGAATCTTTCGATAAACGCTCTAGCAAATTGCTAGGCACAGTAACTGTTGCTAGGCACAAGCCACTTCTAGATATAATTATGGAATTATGCAATCTATGCTTCAGTTCACATATTAACACGCGAGTTGATCCAATGCAAACTGTGGTTGATATGCCACATATTTGTATCATATTTAAGTACATTTATACTAGACTATCGGGTCAAATTTCGACATATCGTCATGATTTTAATTTGTTATATTTTGTGTTACTTTATTACATTATAGAAGCCATCTATTTTCCTCTCGGCTGTGCATGTTCTGTCCTCTATCTCGTGGTTTTCGTAGTTATTTTGCTTCATTTTAATTCTCACTGTTACATTCGTTTGGAGTCTTTCTGTATGCATATAGTCGTTTTTTCATGGTCATTAGGTTTGTTCGTTCATGCATGGATGTTTCGTTTGCCTCTATATCTACTGGTATCTTTAAGGTTTTCAACATTCCCGAATATTTTAACTGGCGTGGGTTCTATTTACTCGTTCTTCGTTTTTGCAACAACGCCGTTATATCACGGCCACTTTTCGTGTTTTTTAACCCACGTTCCGGTGGTTTTTGGCTGGTAATCTTTTTCAGATTCCGCCTCATTATTTGTCAACTCAGTCGATTAATAGCGTTTTCCTAATGTGTGGTCTGGCGAGGGGAGTACACTAATCAAAACCCTTCACATGTAGACGTGTTCTCGTGTTTCGGGCGCGTGCTGGAGACGTGTAATTTTCCAGAGCTTGACTGCTTTCGTACGTTAATAGGTTGTCAACGTTTTACCTTTGACTCCGTAGCAATGCCGTTTGAGCAATTATTTGGAGAAGACAAATATTATACATTTGCACTATTACCTTTGGCCGTGACATTCGTAGTTTTTGCTTTGGGCCGATGTGTCATTTGCTTTTGATGAAGCACGATTTAATAACTTTAGCGGGTCGGTCTATATATATATATATATATATATATATATATATATATATATATATATATATATATATATATATATATATATATATATATATAAAGATGTTCTAGAGTGTGTATTATATAATTTCCATACCGAGCGCAAGCAGAAAGATGTTGTCTGCCGCGGCTGGGTCTTGAACCCTGTGTGATGGTTGTAACATGTCCTCAATTAAGGAGGCACATAAATTGTTTCTGCATTCTTCTAAGGTAAGCAGATTGCTCAGAGATAATAGAAGTCCATAATCACAAAGGCCAGGACAAATTATTCGGAGGGCTTGTTTTTGGATTTTTTCTATGTTTTTCTTATGCATTTGTGTCAGATCAACACTCCAGATTTGGGCACCATACTCCAGAACAGAACGAATTACTGTACAATAGAAAGCTAATAGGTCATTTTTGGTGCACCATAACTCTTTAAAATCTTCAAGAGGTAAAGTCGCTTAGCGTCTTTTTTTACAATGTACACGGGATATTTTATCGTCGCCAATATTAATCAGTGGTATTTCTACATCTATCTACATCTACATCTACATATAATTAAGTCGGTAAAATCTACAAATGATATCACACCAACTATTTAAAACTAAAATATCTATGATGTACGGTATATAAAATTCTAAAAAAGTTCAAGTACATAGGATAAAATACATTAGTCCTGATTGTCAACTAGGTATTCTAATAGTTCAGACTTGAAAAGTTCAAAGGAATTTAACTCAGCAATCTCTGCTGGTAGACTATTCCAATGCCTTATAGTTCTAGGGAAAAAAGAATAAAAATACGTGTTCTTTTTGGCTTTGTCTTGTATATATCTATATTGATGGCTTGCGCGAGTTCTAAGTTCGGTGTTTGGATTCAGATGAGTCTCGGTGTCGACATCGATTTGCCCTCGGCTCATCTCATATAACAAGGCTAGCCGAGTCATTGTTCTTCTTAGCTCCAAGGTGGTCCATCCTAACTCGTGTAGCATGTCTGTGACACTGGCTGTGGGATGATAATTGTTGCTACAAAACCGTGCTGCTTTTCTCTGAACTCTCTCAAGAGAAGCGATGTCCTTTTGAAGATAGGGATCCCAAGCAGCACACGCGTATTCAAGTTTTGGGCGTACAATTGCCGTGTATGCAATTTCTTTCACTTTTTTAGGGCAGTTCCAAAGATTTCTTTTCATCATTCCTAAGACTCTGCTTGCTTTACTAGAGATAGTAGAGACATGATTGGATCACTTCAAATCATCATTAAAAGTGACTCCCAAGTATGACATCGATTCAACTTGTTCCAGTTTGACCCCACAGAAGGAATATACCCTCTGGGGTGGTGTTTTCTTGGTAGAATATACAATTTTAGTTAATAGTTAATACAAGATAAAAATAGTTACTATTTACAATTTAATAGTTATATTCAAGATCATAGTGATCTTCAGATCATTAAATATGATTTGTATAAATTATGAATTAAAACTTGCTACTATATACTTCACCAATTATTCATAACCATCATATATAAGCAAAATAAAGCATCACGAGATTGGCTAATTTCCTCATGAATCATTGCGTGATGGTACATAGATATGTATCAACATAAAACAAATAATAAATCAATATTAAAATATAGATACCTTCACAATTATGTCCGTTCCCACTATAGCCCTCCTTGCATCTGCATTTAAACGATCCAACTGTGTTCATACAATCTGCATTCGGATAACATAACACTTCGTCGGAACACTCATCAATATCTACAATACAGGTAATATATTTTCATATTTGAAATACATGCATGCAGCAACCCCTCACCTATATTTTCCAACCATTGCTTTATAGCAAATATAGACAAGATTTTGCCGTTGTCTGTACAGTTACAAAGTATGACGTTTTAATGTGGGAAGAACAAAAAAGTGGCTCACGAGCCGCCGATATAATAAAATAAAAAAAAACGAATAAAAAAGGTAAATGGCTGCTTGTGAAACACGGAATGGGGAATCCCGAAATTGAATGGGGAATATGAAAACCCAGAATTGTAAAGGCTGGAATCTGTAAAAACCGGAATTGCACAAGTCGGAATCTGTAAAACCCGGAATTATAAAAGCCGGAATCTGTAAAACATGGAATTGTGAAAGCCGGAATCTGTAAAACCCGGAAACGTAATGGTTTCGCAAACACGTGCGAAAATTACAATTAATAAATAATATAGGGGAGGGAAACTGTGGGCACATACGGTAGAATCTTTCGATAGACGCTCTAGCAAATTGCTAGGCTATATATATATATATATATTTGAGATCAGTGAGAATGACCACCCACCGAACCACTCACGGTAACCCACGCTCGCGCTCATTGATGAACTTTAGACTTGGCTAACGCTTTCGTTTCCCCGGGTGAAAATAGCCGGATGGAATTAGTACCCTCGCACGGCGCTTCGCGCCGTCGGCTCGGGGAAAATAATATCGATACTTGATTGAATGCCCATCATGCCTAACATCAATTTATATGTTGCGCAGGTTCTCAAAGATTTACTGGTCTTTACTTATATTCACGTCTAAAATATTTATATATTTGAAAACAACACTGTGTCGCTCCTTCAAAGCATCGTCACGTCAGCGTCAACAATTGACTGACTATATCATGGCGGATGGTCGCGAGAATGCGAGCTCCGCTGAAGTTCGAAATAATAGCCAAATTCTAGCAGAATCTTTGCTTTTGATGGCTGATAATGATTTAGAAAGCTTTATCGTCACTGATAATCGAAATGATCGATAATCGAAATCGAAATGATCGATCAGAGTGTAATTTTGATGAAATACAAAATTTCATTACTGACCTTGAGAAAGATATTGCTGCCACATCAACAGAGACTGTGAAAGCAAGGCTTGTAAAAAATTACCCTGGAAAGCTCAACAGTAAAAGGGACAAGATCGCTGACTTTTGTAAGCGTAAGTTTGTTGATTTTCCTAAAGATAAGCTTTTAAGAAGTATTAGTCGCTTAGCTTGGGAGGTAAAACTGCTATCGAGAAACTAGCTGGCGACATTATAGAATTAGTTAAATTCTGTTTGTCGAGAGAAATAACAGATGAATTTAAAGATATGTTTAAAAACTCATCTGCTAGCTGTGAATCTGCTTCTGCGAACTCACAAGATAGTGTTAGAACACATAATTCGATGAAATTGATAAATTTATAGCAATGGCGGTGAATCTGGATATCAAGTTAACTAAACTAAGAGAGGACTTTGATCAGTCAGTATCATCCCTTGTAAAAGAGGTGTCTGAACTCAAGTCTAATCTAGGGGGAAAACAAGCCAAAATTCGTGCGCTTGAATCAGAGTTAGCGACCCTTAAGGTTACAGGACACCCTTTTTGGAGTTTTGCGGAAAATCGCTACTGCGCGCTCAAAATCAGTCCGATTTTCATCAAATTTTCACCAAATGTTCGCCAGTGCATGCAAAATATGATAAAGTTATAAAATTAACAAACAATAAAATAATGTAAGAATTATTCAGGAAAATCTTAAATCGCGGTACCGTTACGCTTTTGAGTTGTGCTCCTGCTGGTTTTAAGTTATATTTATGTAAATATCATCTTTAAACAGTAAAATAGTTGTTCTAAAAAATTGTGTTCGGAAATTTTTGTTTATATCGTCATTCCGCTGATTGGCGATTTCTTTGACGACTGCAATATATTTCTGAATTGTTTGAGTGAATTGCTCTTTATTATTAAAATATCCAAAATTAGAACAAAGCCGAACACAATTTTGAAACTGACGTCTTTAGCTATGTCCTGTGAAAATTTGAAAGAAATTCGTTAAAACCCGCAGGAGCACAACTCGTTTGAAAATCAGTAATTGCCGTAAAATTCTTCGGGAGAAAATTGAATTTGAATATTACATTTTCAATGTTTTTCTTATTGCAGCGAAATGTATTTTATTAAATAACTCTGCGAGTTTTCAACATTTTTCGTTCAAACTTGGTCTGGTAGTAGAACTAGGCTAATGCTTTCATGAAGACCAATAAAAAAAATTTAGGCAAAATTAACACTCAAAGGTGTTCTGTAACCTTAAGGGAAATTATAAGTCAGTTATAGAAAATACAAAGGGCAAATTGGAATCTTGCGAGATCGAGCAAAATAAACATGCACAAAATTTAAAAATACACGATTGTAATATTCAAAAATTATTCAAAGATCTGGATAAGTATAGAAAAGAAACAAAAGCTACCGGCAAAAAACAATCAATTAATAAAGGTCCATTAGCAACGACTTCCGAATGCGATAGTTCGCTTTGTGAAGCTAATAATGCCAATGCGATAATGCCATAGTAAATAATGCAAATTTGTGTGCTGAAAATAACTCAGCATCGAAATCTAACTCTAACGATAATACCTTATCGCAGAAATCGAGTAACCAACTGCAGAAATCCCAGGCGGAACCTCGCTGTGCAGACGAGCATGAAAACTCAAATATAAGTGAAACCGCTAAAAATCAAGTATCTATAAACAAAAGGTTATCCAACCCAGAAAACACAGGAGATTCTTGTCATACATTGTTTACCATTAATGAGCAATCGCCTAATTCGTGGGCGAAAAAAGGAAACAAAGAAAGTCAACCATCCGTGTCAAATGCAAAGCCAGATGCAAATACTGATTAAAGTAACAGACCCCTTGTCAACACAGTCACAGAACAAAACACTAACTCGGACAAACAATCAGAACAGTCAATATTTCAAAATAAGAAAACAAATGATAAAGTAAATGCAGAACTTCTGCAATAGATAAAACCGCTACTGAGGACAATTTAAATGAACATGAGATTTCGTTGGGGTACAATATATGAAAATAAAACGGCTATATCTCGGAGGCGTAAGTCTGGGCACAAGAATAGAAAAAAATTAAAGAATACATGAAGCAAAGAGGCATTTCCGAGATAGATAGATCGATAGATAGATAGATATATTAGATAGATAGATAGATAGATAGATAGATAGATAGATGGTTTAATGAACTTTAGAACTTACAGCCTCAGAAAATTTCACAGCTGAATTACGCTAAGTTTAACAGACATAAGATATTAAGAATATATGCTATGAACCCTATTTACATTTAAAAATTAAAAAATCAAATCAACTATCTAAAATGTATATTAGAATTGTGCATGATAAAACTGTCATTAAGTCTGTTCGTTTTACACGCAAGAAGTTCAAAATTTCTATGATTCCTTAAAAAGTGATCGTCGGTATTTCATGGCGGGAGGAGGTCGTATAAATTATGATGTAAGTTGCTGGCTATTTCGTTAAACAACTTCGTTGTTAATTTTTGTCTTCGATCGTTCAGTGACAAAATGTTCTTGGTCTCCAAGACATCTTTGTAGTGCATACCAGGAAAAATTATGCGAAAAGCACGTTTTTGCAGTTTTTGGAGTCATCGGACAGGTACTGCGGCAGCGAGTTATGGAATACTTCGCACGCGTACTCGACAGCTGGACGAATACAGATGATTTAAAACAGGACCAGATCGTTGGGTGGCAATTTGGCACGTTTTAATTGTCTTAGAAAATATAGCCGTGTTGATACCTTTTTACAAGTATTCGAAATATGAGTGTTCCATTTGAGATCATTAGAGATGGTAAGGCTCAGTAGTTTTGTAGATGTTACGACCTCGACATTTTTATCATTAATAGTTATGGGCTCAAATACTTTGTTAGGCCTAGAAAACAAAGTATTTGAGCCCATAACTATTAATGGTAAAAATGTCGAGGTCGTAACATCTACAAAACTACTGGGCCTTACCATGGAATTTTTAACAGCAAAAGAAAAGGCACAATTGCTGTGCGAGTTAACATTAACGAGGAAGATTTTGATTGTGTATGTAACAATGACTTTTGGCCAAATCATGTCTATGCTAGGCAGTGGTTGTCAAAACAAAGTTGGGAAAAAAGAGGTGTAATACATAACCAAAATACGAGCCAACAAAACTAAATTTGGGTTGGTGGAATTGCGGTGGAATATATGGTAATTTTATTTATGCAAGAAAACTCTTGCAGAAATTAGACGTGTTAGCTTTAAGTGAACATTGGCTGTACAAAGATGAATTGTCATTCCTAGACAGTCTCAATGACAATTTTAGTGTTATTTCGTGTACCAGTTCGGATAATAACATCAGGGAAAGGTGGAAAAGAGGACAAGGCGGCGTTGCTTTGCTCTTAAAAAAACCCTTAAAGTTCGAGAAATACAAACAGCGTCTGATCGATTGGCATCGGTATCATTTAAGATTGAGAATATTAATTTTGTTATTTTAGCCGTATATTTGCTTTCAAGAAACAATGATCTAAAAGAATACATGAAAACTTTAGATACTTTGGAACAGTTTTGCATACGTCACAAGTCATGCGGAACAAAGTTGTTACTGCTAGGTGATTTAAATGCACACATTAAGGAAGATAAGCTGAGCCAAGATTGGAATAACAGAGGCAAAAGATTACAACCATTTCTGAGTAAAATGAAACTGGTCGCAGTTAAGGTTACAGGACACCCTTTTTGGCGTTTTTCGGAAAATCGCTACTGCGCGCTCAATATCAGTCCGATTCTCATCAAATTTTCACCAAATGTTCTCCAGTGCATGCAAAATATGGTAAAGGTGTAAAAATAACAAACTATAAAATAATGTAAGAATTATTCCGGAAAATCTTAAATCGCGGTACCGTTAAGCTTTTGAGTTGTGCTCCTGCTGGTTTTAAGTTATATTTATGAAAATATCATTTTTATACAGTAAAATAGTTGTTCTAAAAAATAGTGTTCGGAAATTTTTGTTTATTTCGTCATTCCGCTGATATGGCGATTTGTTTGACGACTGCAATATATTTCTGAATTGTTTGAGTGAATTGCCCTTTATTTTTAAAATATCCAAAATTAAAAAAAAGCCGAACACAATTTTGAAACTGACGTCTTTAGCTATGTCCTGTGAAAATTTGAGAAAAATTGGTTAAAACCCGCAGGAGCACAACTCGTTTGAAAATCAGTAGACTCAGTAATTACCGTAAAATTTTTCGGGAGAAAATTGAATTTGAATATTACATTTTCAATGTTTTTCTTATTGCAGCGAAATGTATTTTATTAAATAACTCTGCGAGTTTTCAACATTTTTCGTTCAAACTTGGTCAGATAGTAGAACTAGTCTAATGCTTTCATTGAAACCAATAAAAAAATTTTAGGCAAAATTAACACTCAAAGGTGTTCTGTAACCTTAATTTGTCTCCATGGTGCGAGAACCCCCGGTTTACATATCTCTCAAATACGGGAAACTCCATTGTAGACTACATTTTTGTCGGAAACGACGTAATCGAGCATGTTGACTTAGTGCAAGTACCCATGCAAAAAGCACCAAGACAACATAGCATTTCATTTACCAGTAACCATTAGTATAAATTTACACTCGGATGTGTCGGAAGAAGAAACCAGCAATGACAACACGAATTATTTATTTGAAAAGATATTGTGGAAAAGCTGCACCACGGAACACCTTCATAGCTACAATCAAAAACTGGTTAATTCGGCAACTGATCTGCTAAGCAAAGATTTTTCAGACATTGACAATTTTTATGAGGAGCTGAGTAATTTAATAAAGAGCGCGACAATGATCCTACCACGGGTTCAATATAAGAAACATATAAAATCGTACTGGAATAACTGTCTTAAAGAAGCGAAACGTTCCGTTATGGCTGCGAGGGCAAAATGGAAAAAAGAGGGATCCCGAGGGCCTCAGAAAACGTTTATTATAGACAATATAAGAAAGCCAAGACTGCATATAGGAAGGCACAACGTAGAGCTGTTTGGGAATACGAAAGAGAAGAATTCAATGACATAGCCAATTTTACAGAGTTAAATCACGAGACGTTTTGGTAACTGATCAACACCAAAGTACGTAGGAAAAATAAAAAATAAAAGGTGGTGGCTTTAGAGGTGGATAATGCCGTGCTTACGAACCTCCAAGTAGTCGCAGATCTCTGGGCAAACTATTACGAGAAGTTAGCTATCCCTCCGGAACATGTGAACCAAGAAGACATGAAAAGTAAAGTTGATGAAATTTTTGAAAAACTCAGAGAGTATGTATGACTATACACTTAATTATTCTATAACAGCTGAGGAAATCATTTCAGTAATTAATACTCTTCCGGAGGGAAAATCACCCGTTATAGATAGAATTACATATGAACATATTAAATATGGTGATGCAATTATTGTAGAACAGCTACTGAAATTGTTTAATTATATTATCGAGCTTGAAGAAATTCCAAAATCTTTCAAAATGGCGATTATTAAAGATCCCTATTCCTAAAGGCAATAAAACTTCACGTACTTTTGATAATCACAGAGGAATCAGTTTGTTGCCTTGCATAAATCAAATGCTTGAGAGAATTGTATTATCACGACTGCAGAAGGAAGAAAAGTACTCTCACCAAAGAGAACAGGACGCTCTAACAACGTGTTTCGTCATCGATGAAGTAGTAAATCATTGTCGCGAAGAAAAAGAAAAAGTTTAAGTAGCGTATATGGATATTACAAAAGCGTTTGATACCATGTGGATTGATGCAATGTTATTCAAGCTGCACTACAACAAAGGAATTGCGGGGAAAACATGGAGGCTTATTAAAATTGGTATATAGACATGAAAGAGTTTGTATTTATCCTGTCTAACCCTGAAATCCGGGTTAGACAGGATGCTAAAGACTGCATGGGAATATAGCCAAAAATGGAGATTTAATTTTAGTGTTACGAAAACGGTTATATTAGTATTTGGAGAGAGCCAGCAAGAACATGAAGCAAACAATAGGTCGAGAGTTTGGAAACTGGGTTTTCAGATTTTATCTGAAAAGGGGTCGTGGTCAAATCTCGGAAAACTTTGGCTTGCAAAGAGAGATAGTAAGGGAATCGTCTCAAAAGCAACATGTGCGCGTAGAGAAACCTATTTTATGTTGAAGGCTGTTGGTACTCGCTACGGAGGATTAAATCCTATGGTTTCGTCAAATTTATGGCGTAAGATTGGCATTCCAAAGTTCCTGTATGGATCAGAGCTCTGGCAGCTGAAAACGAAAGATTACATTGAGCTAGAAAAAGTCCAAAATATCATGGTCAGGATCATGCAGCAATTATTACCAGGAACGTCTGGGTCTGCGGCACGGGGACTTCCCGGCTTACTTTCAGTTGAAGCTGAGATAGATAAGCGAAAACTTATCTTTTCGAATCTTATCTAACGAATCGTTTGTTGACGATTCCAAGATATATTTGTCATTCTCTGTCAAAGAATTGTCAGACGCCAAACATAAACTTGAGACTGACCTTCGCCTTGTAGGCGAATTGTGTTTCAAAAATTCATTATTGATTAATCCCGAGAAAACCAAGTTTCTGTTAGTTGCTACGCGACAGTTACTAAATTTACTATCAGATGATATGTCTTTGAATTTTTTAAATAAGAAAATCGTTCCTGTCACTTCGATAAGCGACCTTGGAATAATCCTGGACCGCAACTTGACATATAACGAACATATAACCCAGCTCTCATCAGAGTGCATGGCTAAACTGTGTCAAATTAATCGTGTCAAACATTGTTTTGATCAAAAGACGCTGATTTAAATCATCTGCGCGTTAGTTATGTGTAAATTATATTACTGTTCAACAGTTTGGTCCAATACGAGTTCTTCAAATATTAAGAGACTACAAGCCGTCCAAAATTTTGCGTGCAGAATTATAGCTAATGGTAAAAATTTGATCATACTACACCAATCCTTAAAGATGTTGGTTGGCTCCCTGTTAAAGGGCACCTCTTGTTCAAAGATTTGGTCATGATCTACAAATGTATAAATAGTCTCCCTCCAACATATCTGTGCGACCTATTTCTTAAACGTAAGGAATTAAACAATCGCGTCACAAGAAACAATGAAGCACTACATATTCCCCTATGCTCAACCACAACTGGGCAAAGAAGTTTTCGATATAGAGCTGTTGGGTTATGGAATAGTTTAGACAATGAGTTGAAAAAACTCCATCAGCAACATTTAAAATCAAATTAAAAGGGTTCTTACTAAATCGATATTTTGAAACTTGAATATTTATAGTATATATAAACAGTAGTTTTGACATGCATGCAAGAAACTTATTCTTATTGAAATTTATTATATTGCGCTACATTTAAAGTACTATTTAATTTTTAAAGCACGCGTAGGAGTGTTTTATCACATATAAAACACGACGCGTAGCGGAGTGTTTTATATGTGATAAAACACGACTACAAGTGCTTTAAGTGGCTTAAAAAACGACTTATCTTATACGAGTTCATTGGCGAAGTAATTTTTAAAATAAACTTTGTCTAAACCGAGAAAATCAAAGCTAAAATTTATGTAAATTAACATGATTTTTTAACACATATAAAACCACGACACGCTTATGAATTTTCTTTGTGTTTTGCTCCTGAATTATTAATGAGTTTTTTAACTATTTATAAATTCCTTTTGCAATTATTTTTATAAACATTAATTAAGCTGTATAAAGTATCATTTGTAAATAAGTATTGAAAAGCCCTGCGGGGAATACTTCCAATAATAATAATAATAATAATAATAATAATTGTAATAGACCTTTCCAAAGTTTCTACCGCCATATTGCAGGGGGTGCAAAAACATTGGGGCGAGCGCGCGGCCACCAATGACGCCCATACTATTTCCTATTGAGTGAGTGAAAATTACCTTTTGACAGTTTGTCCGTTTCTCAAAAAATTTCTATACAAGCATATCCAATTTTTATAATCGCTGGGTTTTTTCTGATATGTGGCCGAAATTTCTTGCTAATCGAAGGACAGGAAGTAATAAAAAACGGCGGCTTTTATTGTACAACTTGACCGAGTTTGAGCGATGATTTTTGTACAAATATACAAATATAAACAGTAATAATGGCGGACACCAAAGGACTTACACACTTAATGGACAAATATTCTTCCAAAGATCGGTTAAACAAACGAAATAACAAGAATCATCGCTCAAACGTCGGTCAAGTTGTGCAACAAAAGCCGCCGTTTTTTATTACTTCCTGTCCTTCGATTAGCAAGAAATCTCGGCCATATATCAGAAAAAACCCGGCGATTATCTAAAAATAAAAATTGGATATGCTTGTATAGAAATTTTTTGAGAAAAAGGACAGAATGTCAAAAGGTAATTTTCACTCACTCAATAGCAAATAGTATGGGCGCCATTGGTGGCCGCGCGCTTGCCCCGATGTTTTTGCACCCCCTGCAATATGGCGGTAGAAACCTTGGAAAGGTCTATTGTAATTGTAATTGTAATTGTAATTGTAATTGTAATTGTAATTGTAATAGTAATAGTAATAGTAATAATAATAATAGTAATGGAAACTTTATTGAATTTTTTTTATGCACTTACAATTGAAAATCTCACTGTTAAACGTAATTTACAATTGGCTACTTGATACACTATACATTACTACATTTACATAACACATATGGTCATAATAGTATATGATACAAAAAGTAACAGACTAACTAGAAGTTCATTAAATCTGGATTCGACCAATCCTTGTTTCTACAACAGAAAACGTAATATGTGGTTCTTATTGCAATGTTATTTTCCTAATGGTATATTTAACACAGGCCTTATCTGAGTTCAAATGTTCCAACATTTGTATAAAATCTGACGATTCTTTTTCAAAAACACCGAGTGCACTGATTGAGAGGTTAATGAACTTTACCGGCCGGAATTTTTTCTTTTGTTCTACGATCATCTCTTTATATTTTGAGTATTTGCGCTGTATATTATTCCTTAGGTTAGTCTCATATCCAACGGTTAGTTCGAGTACATATAGACAATTGTCTTTGGTCAAAATTAGGAGATCAGGACGAAAGTCATCGCCAGTAATAACAGAGGGGTTAGGGAATGATGGTAATTCAGCATAAATGGTCTGAATATGTTCTGATGGGAGGTTATTAGCAATAAAATTTAGGATTGAGTCGTGTCTCCAAGTAAATCGATCAGGATAGGAACTACAGCCAGCAACAACGTGTAACAGAGATTCAGGTTTAAGGCAAAACGAGCAATAATAATAATAATAGTAATAATAATAATAATAGTAATAATAATACAACCTTATTCATCATTTCATTATATACAATAATTCTTTTGTTATCAATGACTATATTAAATAATCTGTTCTTTGGGTATAATTAAAAAAGTGTCGAAATGTTTGTTGATATGTACAGTTAAATTTTAAAAACAAACTCTGGAACATATACCGCAACATAATTAAAATATTTACCGCTAAGTAGCTAAATAACTAAACTAAGATATTCCGCTAAATAACTAAACAACTAAACTTTGTATATGTACAATCTAAAATGTTTGAGAGATAGCACTCTCGGCGTTCTCAATGTTGAAATCAATGTTCTTAATATCATACATGATTTTCCTTGCCCTTGAACCCCTCAAGCAGGTAAGTGCCGATCTCAATAAAGCGAATGAGGTTCTTGCTCTTATCCAACTCATAGTTGTCGCATAATCCTCGCCTTTCTTCATGGCGACCAACTCTGCCAATCGACTATGGTATCTCACACATTCTTTCCCCATACCGCCTGTGGTGGTGAATACGAGTGGCGTAAATGTTCCTTGCTCTATTTCGAGGACTCTCCTTGCATATAGGCGCTTCTTTTCGTTTTCGTGTATCTTGTAGACTTGGCGTAGCTCCAGGTCCTTGTACGAATCAGCATTGGGATGACAAAACCTTACATCAAAAAAGGCTGATCGTTGACTTTCCCAGAACCCACGCGCACGAATGTCGAGTCCAGCATCAGATGCTCTGTTGGAGCCTCCGTTTAGTTGCTCTCCCGAGATGTCTTGTAGAACAGGCTCAACTTGGACTTCACTACAGACAATGTTGAGGAGTTCCGCTTCCAAATCTCTTAACTCATTGTGGCGCATAATTACAAAGCCTCCACGTTTGCAGATCATGGCATGGTCAACCGTGAAGGTATCTCCACATACACATATGGAGGGGATGTCGTCGATTGGCCAATCATAGCGCAGCTTTACGGCGTCCCGAAATTCTCTCTTATTCAAGTTGAATCCCTGCTCTTTTAGGAGAAGTGCTGTGAGCCACACAGATGATCCTTTTTCCGAAGCCACATCTAATATACGCTGAATTCTTGGTGGTGTACTCTCTCTAATACGTTCTGCCCTCTCCTCCCACTCTTGCACTCTTTCTTTTCTAACGGCTTGTTGCGCTGATTTTATATGCGACTCGTCGGGTAGCCGATGGAACTGCGGTACAATCTGATCAACAAGGGGTGCTGTCACTCTTTTTGACGACACATACTGACGTTCTGCCTCATGACTTGGATTTTCCAAGCCCAGACCACCCAGACGTGCTGGAAGTGCTAGAATGTCCCGATCGAGTGGATTGCACTGGTGATCTGTAATAGCGGGGATGAGAATCTGCCATATTGCCTTTTCGAGTGCCTCTAGTAGGTCCTGGATGTCTGGCAGGGTTCTTAGGAAGTAGGTCCAACGATGTTTCAAACCAAATGCGTATGCGGCATAGGACGCTTGTGGTTGGGACAGTGCAAATTCGGCTAATTCTGTCACTTCGTTGACCCAATTAGAGACCTTCTCATTAACATATTCCTCCAGATACTCTCGTGAACCTAGCGCTGCTCCCAGATGTTTCTGCCCATGCACTGTTACATTGATATCCGTTCCATGGAAGACTTCTCTCACACTTTCTTCCTTTTCTGGCTTAACAATAATCCAGCATTTCTCGTCTTTCGGAAAATATCCCAAATTTGGACCAAGAGTATTCAATGCATCCCACCAATCAACTGTAAATGTTGTCTTAAATTTGCCTTGGCAAAACTTCCCATTTCAAGTCTATCCAGTGTAACAAGTGCCCAAGAAACATCAGTCAGTGCTTTTGCAGTTTGCGGTTTTGTGGCAATTTGTCGTCAGACAAAGAACATTCATCTATTTCTGCAAACTAGTATATACCAAATAGTTGTGGCAAAATTATCGGAAGAATACGAAAATATTTTTAAAAATTGCACTCTAGCTTACGTGAAGATTTTGAACTCCATTTTTTTCCAACAGCAATATTATTCAGTTGTCATTACTGATTCATGCGATCATTTTGGCTGAGGTTATGTCCTTCCTACTGCAATGATTTTCTAAGTCTTCATCACCTCCTGTACATACCTTCGCAAACAATTCCATTTCCAGCATATCCACTCCTACAAGTACAGAAGAAAGATCCACCATTGTTGGTGCATATTGAGTTTTTATGACAATTGTCAATTGACGAATAACATTCATCAACGTCTACAGAAATATAAAAGCAGTGGCGTTAAAACACTACGAAGATATAAATATTTTTCTTTTGTGAAAGAGATTAAATGTGCTATGCAACATAGCTAGTGCTATGTTAAAAAATTGCGACTTTTATTTACCTTGACACAGAGTTCCATTTCCAGAATATCCATTTTTACAAGTGCACGAGAAAGATCCATCAATATTCGTGCAGTTTGAGTGTAGGTCGCAGTTATCAGCAGATAGAGAACACTCATTAATATCTTAAAATATACAATAAACTTTCGAGCTCGAAATCTAATTTTAACAAGTAATGCCTTCTAATTAGTAAATTTGATCTTAAATTTACCTTGGCAAAAAGTCCCACTCCCAGTGTATCCACTGTCACAGGTGCACAAGAAAGATCCATCAGTGTTGTTGCAGTTTGCGTTTTTGTGACAATTGTCGACAAACGAAAAACATTCATCTATGTCTACAAAAATATGGCAAATAGTTTTGGAAAAATAATCGAACGGACTAAGAGTGTTTTTAAATATTTCACTCTAGCTTATGTGCAGATTTTTAACCATCTTTGTTTCCAACAACAATTATTCAATTGTCATTACTTATATTCAAGCGATCATTTTGGTCGCGATTACG
>CACRXK020010468.1:0-12678 GCA_902702795.2 Paramuricea clavata | reverse complement strand
TTCCGAAATATCACTTACTCGAACCGTCCTGACCGCGTAGCTCAGTTGGAAGAGCATTGGGCTAGTATTCCAAAGGTCGTAGGTTCGAATCCCACCGGTGCCGGGCATATTATTCAAGCTCGCCCGGTGTGGATATGCACTCAGAGTAACATCGCAAACATATTATTCACCTGAGTACACAACACCAACACAGAAAAAAAAAAAATCATATAATATATTGTTCATTATTCGAAGAAATCTGGGGTATGTTTTTCCAGCTAATGAAGCCACAATGTCATGAAGCATAAATTTTCTGATCGACGAGTCGACAGACAGACAGACAGACAGACAGACAGACAGACAGACAGACAGACAGACAGACAGACAGACAGACAGACAGACAGACAGACAGACAGACAGACAGACAGACAGACAGACAGACAGACAGACAGACAGACAGACAGACAGACAGACAGACAGACAGACGGAAAGAAATTACATATAATTAGGAGAAATTATTACGACGTCTCTGAGTATCCATCACGATATTAACGACAAATGGATGTATACTGTATGAACAAATACGTTACAGGCATGTATAAATAATATGCGATTGTCTGTTCGACATTCAATGACTCGACGCTGTAACAGTTTTATTCCTTAATTGACAGTCTGCTAAAAGATCGTGATCATAGGTAAACTAGATTTACATAAACAAGGCAAATCATTTGTTACTTGCGACGGTGCTATGAAGAATCGCGAGTCGATTCTTTCATTTCCAGATTGGAAATTTAATAGCTTGTGAATCATGCATATTTAAAAACGCATTGATTGAAGTTAATTATTTACATTTTGTTGTCGAGTGCTTCCACTGCATGTCAAACTTAAATTACCTTCAAGTTTCCTTCAAATTCCTAAGAAAATTTGCGAACCTATTTCCCTCTTTAATGAAGCCTGACTTATTATCTGTTGTTGACAAAAATATCTTTCTATTTCTTATCTATTTAAGAATTCATTGGAAACAAGTATGCTTGCACTGGTCATTTGGTCAGGCGCCGTGTGTTGATCGCACGTTCAAAAAATATTGACACCACAGCATAATTATTTCAGTTGCATGTGTATACAGACTATGCGGTGCGAGCAGACATGTCCTTAGCGGACAGAAACTATATAGCATGCAGTATACAACTGCTATAACTAATATATATAAAACCATATATCACTTATAGCTACCACATATCATACTACATGCTAATTTGCATCGAGGTTTCTAGTGGGTATACACATCCTACCTACCTTCATTATTAGGGAGAACAGTAGCAGGACAACCAACAGGACCCAGACGTTCAGGTGGCAAATAAGTATGACGTAAGACTGGCACAGTTAGATTCATAGGTCTCGTGTTTTGTACAACACGTGGGGCGACTAGTCTTGGAGGTTGACCTACAGGACGTCTTGGTTGATCCCTATATTGTAGAAAGAAACGTTCGTGAAGAATTCGTTACTATACACTGATGTTTAGGTTTAACCAGGGTATGATAATGCTGTTTTTACATGATCAGGCCTTAAAATATCGGTCGGTCACGGACATTGTCCGACCCATTCGTGAAATTGTCCGACGTAGAAAAGAAACCACCGGACATTCTGTCCGACCAAAGTGAAACTGAGGTTTATTGTTTGTCCGACCAGAGTGTATTGGTGTCCGACCAAACTGTAGCTTTGTCCGACGTAAATAAAAAAGTACCCTAGCCCAGGAGGCCAGGACTAGAGGCAGGCTTATATGTTAAATGGAAAATTGGAGTACTATTGTATAAAAGGTCAACTGGAAATGTTGTTTTAACGTAGTCGAGCGCGGGGCGGCGAGCGAAATGGTAAAGTGGAAAACGGGATACTGCTGTTCTGGCAAGCAAGTTAATTTTGGCTTGGAAATAAGTATGAAACAAACAAATGTTTTAATATCTTTACAACATTTACCCTACCGTTTATTCATTTGTGTCATTCAGACTTATTTCCGAGTCAAAAATGAACTGAAGGTCATCGGACATATGTCCGACCCAAACTCAACGTCACCGGACATTTTGTCGGACGGCCCTGGAAAAGATATTTTAAGGCCTGTACATGATATCTTTCTAGCTGTTCTAATGGCAAAAAATGGCCTGGAACAAATATCCAAATTGATCTATATTCCTTTCTGTATTCTATAATTGAAAACTAGTTGAAATTTTGTAATAATGTTTGGTAATCGGTGGCACATGCACGTTCATGAAAAAACACAGTATTTTCCGAGCTTATATAAAAATGTTAAACTACCTGACAAAGGTTAATAATAAACCTCGAGCGAAAACCCTTAGCCAGAACGTTGCCGTTTGGAAATTGGTCCCAGACCTCTTCCGTGGTGCTCGATCACCTCGTTGCGATTGGGTGCAGAGGGTTCTGATGGCAGTTGAAAACCCCAAAGAATTTGGGTAAGGAGTCTTGTATTGTAGACCTAAACCCTAGTTTTCATGAGGCTAATTACGTAAGATACTGTATAAAGTCGGCGAGACACAAATCAGTTGTATGTACCCACCAGCCGACTCTTGTATACATTAATGAGTTGAGTAAACTGGTGTAGAACACAGGGGGGACTTAAGATTAAGCACACCAGTCCTCGTACGGTAACGAAATCTATACTGATCAGTCCCGTATGGTAACCAAAATGCCTTTGGTTAATTTGCGCCACTAGCGCATCTCAATAAATACACTAGAACTTGTTGCACACTTGGCGTCTGGTAAACGTCCTTGGACAAAAACACCAGTGGGACGTTCACATTTAGCAACTACAAACATTTACAAATAAAATGCCTGAGAATTAAAGCTAAATACCTTTGTTTGTTTTTGTCCGACTTAGGTATAGATTGTACATGTAGTACTGCAATAGTCACTGCCAGAGTCACGATAACAGCACATGCTATAGCAACACCAACATAAACAAACTTGCTGTCGTCCAATGCAACAGAATATGAATTCGTCACTCGACCATCTTTACTCGCTAGCCTTATATCTGAAGAAAAACAATATAAATTGTAGTATTGTCAACTATGTATAATTATGTGGCAGAGAGTATTTAATTAAAAGTATGATCACTATTTGACCCTTGTTAATTTAATAAATATACGCTAAAACTAATTGGTGTGGCATAACCATGTACTGGAGACGGCAGCTGATTTAACTGAAACTATATTAGCCTGCGTTGCCGAAGAGCCGGCAACGCAGGCTAAAACTATATAGATAGAATATACCTTTCTCACAATACTTTGTTCTTTTAAATTGTAAGTTGGTAATATTGTCACCACCAAAGCCAGTTATATTGAAATGGACGTCTATAGCTACAAAACCCTCCTTTTCGTGAGTGCACGTTGCTGTGATGCAGAAATCTAAAAAAACAATCAAATAAAATTGAATATATAAACTACATACAGTATATACAGTAGTTGGGCGTAAAAAAAAACCTGTGGTTCCGGTTTTATGTCGCGAAAAAATTAGGGTCGGTAGGTCGGAAATTATTTTTTTTTGAATATTTTTTTCATGGTTTTTTCAATAATTAGTGTGACAACAGACGCCATTTTGGCAGCAGCACGCAACCACCCGGAGAAAATAGGGTCGCACTGTTAATCGCGTTAAAAAAATAATAGGGTCGGCAGAAAAAAGTAGGGTCGGTCGGGAACCGGAACCACAGATATTTTTTTGTTACGCCTTGTACCACCGAGTGCTTGTACGTAATGGATTTTTGGTATTGTGTAATTACAATATTTGGTCGTTCTTGAAAAAAATATTAATGTAATACATCTTTGGAAAAAATTGTTCTTTATCAACTTTTTAACTATATTTTCCGGATTCGAGGAATTGCAAATACTCCTTTGTTTTCTCTGTTAAAATTCATCTAATGGCATCATATCCGGTAACTTTGACAGTGAAAAGTTGACCAAAACAAAGAAATTTTATTACATTTCCCTAGTGTAGTGTGCGTGGGTTGAATGAATATTTGCTGTTGCGCGGATGATGCTAATTTCGGTGTAGTTTCTTATAGGGTGTATGCGCACGTCATATTACGTAAATAACTAATTGTAAGAGATTTAAACATCACGCAAACCTGTAAAATAAATTAGCCTACTTTAACCAAATATATTGTTATTCACTCGGACTCTGTTGTGAGTAATATGTTGATCTAAGAAGTAGAGTGCTTGGCACGTTACACTAGCTAGTACGATCCAAATCTCACACAAGCCATGCAATGTTTACCATGCAGTGTGAGTTTCACTAGATGGTTGGGACAGTGTAGCACATGGTTTTAAAATAAAATGCAATTTTCAGTGTATTGACCTTGTGTTACATATAAGTGCACTCTAGCACTGAGGAAACTAGTGAATCTATAGTTAAAATAGAAAGAAAAAAAACAAGCTTTGACAATATATGATCAAATTGATTTCATTAATAGTCAATGCGAAATTAAAACGTGGAAAACTACTCGTTCCCAGGCTCTTTTGTGGATAGATCTGTGTAGTTGTTACATATACTGTATATCCGGAGATGGAGAGCTATAACAAGAAGTCTAGTAAACCTACCTTTTTTCTTATTTGGAATTGTCCTTAATGATGATGGAACTCTAATGTCAACCATCTTGGAGACATTCAGTATTATAGAAATTGCAACATGTAGTTTATTCTAAAATAAAACCCCAGAAATTTCGTTCACAATAGCATTGATTACAGTACGTGCATTATAGGTTTGTATTTTAACGTTTACTTATTACGTCTAAATGCAAAGAACATGTACATGCATCTACCAACGTTGAGTCCCCCACAGCGATTGAGGCAAATATTGCTAATAGTCTGGTAGTTCTGTTATAATGATCAACTGCACTAAGTTAATTCAGTTCTGGGCCGTCACCAGGACATGTTTCCATTACACGACCGAAAGGCCATTCTCCGCGGTTGTCCTCAGGTTCTGCAATCAGCACCACGTCTCCTTTCTTTAAATTATGTCTTGGAATGAAACTATTTATTTCTGACGTAAAGACGAGGAAGGAATTCTATTCTCCATCGTTTTAATAATTCTCGCAGCACTTGTTACACGCAATGCCATCGTTTAGTAGGGTTGTACACTTCTGTTTGATCCGGTTTGTCTGGACGAATGATCTTCCAATTTGTCCGACGAGGAAATGATCCCGTGTATAAGTGGTAAGAGATCGTTCGGGTATGAACTAACGTATGTAATTGGTCTTTATTAATTCAACAGACGTTCAGCTCCGCGCATGGCTGTGTGTGGCTCCTTGTCCGTGATATTTGCATCTCCTAATATGGCTTTGAATGCATTTTTCATTTTCACCAAAATGAGGGGGACACAGAAGATTAAACTTCCAGACATTAAGATGATGTTCACTGGTTATCTTGAATGATATTGTATAGTGGTCGATGGCTTCAATCAATTCTCTGTACATTTTCCTTGTGTAGTCCAAATTTGTTCCTATACTGTGAACTTTTGTTAGACACAGAAACGTTTGATATTCGATCTGACAACGACAGAGTTCCAGTTCCGGGCCTCCGGCTTGTTTTATTAGTTTCGGCCAGAACTCTGAAAAATCAGGGTTCCGGCCAGAGCTAACCGACTGGAACCAAGTTCTGGTACACCCCTAATATCAATATGGAAAAAATGTTTTATATTTTTCTATAATACAGCAGGAAGAAATATATAGAACTTTCCATGTTGACATTGAGTTATATCAACACGGCTCTTAGCCAATCAGCATTCAGAATTTACAAGTGCTATATTATAAAAATTATAATGCCGGCATTCTTATTGTTAAAAAGTGTGTTTTAAAATTAATTAAGGTTCTTATAATAATCAGATGGAAATATATACAGTATAAATTAGGTAATACGCACCTTGAGATTTGTAGCTTCCCATGTAAATGAAATACAATCTTCAGATGTCGGAACATTTATAGGATGCCCAACTGCATTTGGTTTGATTCGTCCACCTCTTACGAAGTAGAAATTGGCCGCGTACCCTAAACAAATAAATCATAATATATTGAAGCTCTTGAAATTAATTTGTAACTAATACAACTCTAAAGTTTGTTCGTTCACTGCAACCAGGTACAGTATATCAATCATGTTTCGCTCGCCACTCTGGTTTAATTAAATGATTACAAAGCCCAGTCGAATTGTAATCAAGACCCAATGTTTCAACACTCCAGTTGTTTCATTCTATGATCGTCCAATTTGTCCGACGAGGAAATGATCCCGTGTATGATGTAATAGACGTTCAGATCCGCGCATGGCTGTGTGTGGCTCCTCGTCTGTGATATCTGCATCACTCTCCTAATATGGCTTTGAATGCTTTTTTTCATCTCCACCAAAATGCATATACTGGAGTGTCATAGATTAGAATGAAACTTGAACTGGAGTGTCGAAACGTTGGGTCTTGATTACAATTCGACTGGGCTTTGTAATCATTTATTTAAACCAGAGTAGCGAGCGAAACATGATTAAATACAACTCTGTCACATTTTATATTTAATTCATCTAGGATACACAAGCAGATTTTTAATTTCATCTCCATGCCAATACTGTTGAGATCAATGGTTTACACATGATTCTATCATGACAATGTCTTCAAGTATTACCAAGAGTAACCCATTACCCCCTCCTCACCTTGGAGCAGGTTAATTGCATGAATGCCACTGGGCGTTAGCTTAAAAGGGCTCACTTTCCAACAGAACACAACTAAGATTGAACAAACCGCCCCCCAAGGAATTGAACATGCAAGGACATGGACATGGCCACCCCCAGTAACCTTGTGCACTATCTGCCCCTGATTATGCAAATTCAAAAAGAATGTTTCAAATTCAAAACGAATGCTTCACAAAGGTGTAACACTGTAACTGCTCAGATATTCAATCAAATGGAATGGTAGGCAGACCTACCAGGTCTCCCCACACACGTCGATTGATATGTGTTGCACAGGTGAGCAAGAGTGCTCTGAATGCAGTCTTAGTTTTAAGGTTCTCTTAATTAAACAAAGTGCTCACAGCCATCCCTTAGTCCCCGCTAGAGATTTCCAGGGCCGTAACTAGGGGGGGGGGGAGGGGCATATTCATATATTCGTGTTCTGCCCGAGAAAAATCACAAATACTGTAATCTCCCCCATTTTATGCACCACACCCTGGCAGGCCTGGGCAAGAGGGCAAAAGTTTGCAGGAGCTGAGCATACTCCAATCATTCTTTATTTCTGTCAATGAGAGGAACAGAATGATTCACCTTTTCTACAAGTAAGGTAATCAAAGACATGCAGTCAGTAAAGTTTGTTGAAGAATTGTATATTTCTATCTAAGAACGCCAATAACTCTTTCAACATGTATCCAGATAGTAGCAATCTTCCTTGCTTCTCAATACCAACAGAATCAAGCGGGCCTTTTCCTTTTGTGAAAGCTTGACGAAACACAACTTACACTTTCATGAATAATAAAACCCCTATCTGCAAGAACTAAATCAACTGTCTGTCTGTTTATCCAAAATGCCACATTTCTCAGTTAAAAAAACTTATCTGAAGTCCCCCCCTCCAAGTCTCACAGACAAAATAAATTGTTCCTTGTGATGTAATTCCAATTAAAACTTTTACTGTGTTGTGATGCTTTTAACTGAAAAGGTTTGTGCTCTTGCAAGTACCATGGATAAATAGTTGGTCTAACAACTAATCAATTCAATTCAGATCATTTTGAAGTATATCTTCTGATCTTCGTCTGCATTCTATTGACAAAATCTCTGTTTCTTCGGTTGGTTTTTATTTTTCTTTCACTTTGATCTTGATTTTTCAGAAAAGATCATTTTGAAGTATATCTTCCGATCTTCGTCTGCGTTCTATTGACAAAATCTCTGTTTCTTCGCTTTGTTTTTATAATTTTTCTTTCGCTTTGATCTTCATTATTCAGAAAAGACCTGAGATATTCGCAAAATGCAGTCATCGCAAGAGATTTTGGGCGAGAAATTTTGAGCGTGCACGTCAAACAATGGCGATGCATGTCAGCAAACTACCGATCACGTCACTAATGACGAACTGAATTTAATCGCCTGAAGCCCTGAAGATTGTCACAAAAAGTGGCATGAAACTTGAAGTAGCGATAGATTAATACATTTTAAGATAACAAATTATATATAGTACAATTGATGCTCATTATTCTATAGCCTAGGTCAAAAGAGGATGAGAGTTGATGAGAGCCACCAACTCTCATCATGCACCTTTTTTTATGAAAGTTTTTTCTCTTTTGACCGGTAATGCGCCAATCAAAATGAAGGTGTAACATCCCCCCCCCCCCCTGGGAATTTGACCTTTTTTATTTTGCAATGATCAAATCCACCACCCCAAGTCAAAAAACCAGGTTCAAATGTCCTACATTCCACAACTACTGTGAGTACTGTAGCTAGGTGGTGGTCAAATGCCCCATTGTAAATTTAATTTGAAGGTTAAGATTATTCAACTATTAACTTCCCCAGTCCATTCTGGTTCAACCAATCTTGAAAATAATTCACATTTTGACTTTGAAAATTATTTACTAACATTTTCGCCATTTTCTTGAAAACACAAAAGCAAAAAATGTGCATTTGATTGAAACGTAGTTTCTTGTGTCAGCAGGCAGCAAGTCAATCTATAATATAGTCTTATTGGACCTTAATTAATGTTAGGTAAAGTAAATAGTTTTTTAGTTGTGGTCAAATCCCCATCCTCATTATAAGTGGAATCGAAAACAAATGCCTGTCCCAAGGAAAAATTACGAATGGCAAATGCCCCTCTCGTACCGGGGGGGGGGGGTTACACCTTCGTTTTGATCGACGCATTAGACAGATTTAGATCGAGGACGCGGACGTCAAAGACGACGTGAAAATGGCGTCAAAATGGCGTGGCATATCCATACATGGGCACAACACGCCATTTTCACGTCGTCTTCGACGTCTGCGTCACAGAATAGGAAGGTATAGCAGAAGCGTAACTCAAGCAAGTATTTGTCCGCGTTTTTACAAGCGATTCGTCACCAATCACGCCATCCTGGCTAGTACAACCGGCACTTTGTACCAAAACCTGATAAAAACCTCCGGCTGTACTAGCCAGGATGGCGTGGATTGTGTGAGCGAGTTAAAATTTTCGTGGACGTCAAACAATAAGGGAAACGACTAGAGTTACGCTTCTGCTATAGCTTCCTATTCTGTGTCCGCGTCCTCGATCTAAATCTGTCTATTATCTCAAGAGTCAAGACTATAAAGTACACCTTGGGCACAGAATAAGGTACACAGAAGGCCGACTTCTTCGTTTTTCCTATGATTTTCCTATGATTTTGGCGTAACTCGTGATTCGTCATCAAATGCTGACGCCATGGTCCTAGCCAGTGCACGTCTGAGAGGCATTCACCCCCCTGATATCATTCAAAATGGCGGATGGCCAGGGGGGAATGCCTCTCAAACGCGCACTGGCTAGGCCCATGGCGTCAGCATTTTGATGATGAATCATGGCGTGGCAGCGTTACTCGAGTCACAGAATAGGAAGTTATACCAGAAGCGTAACTCGAGCAAGTATTTGTCCGCGTTTTTACAAGCGATTCGTCATCAATCACGCCATCCTGGCTAGTACAACCGGCACTTTGTACCTATCAAATCCTGATAAAAACTTCCGGCTGTACTAGCCAGGATGGCGTGGCCTGACGTGAGCGAGTTAAAATTTTCGTGGATAAGGGAAACGACTAGAGTTACGCTTCTGGTATAACTTCCTATTCTGTGCTCGAGTCGACCTTCTGTGTACCTTATTCTGTGCCTTGGGTCTTAAGTTTGTACCAAGTACCTGGTAATAGCCTTTGGAGTGCCAATGAAGTAAAAAATAAAAATCTTGAATTATCGCTGTTGCGATCTGGTGTTTGTTTAATTAATCAAAGTGATTTTCCAGAGTAGTCTAACGTTTCACCAAAGTAGCAATACCGATGCATATTAATAAACAAACATTTCGCCGTTCACGGATATTTTGGGAAGAAAACGGTGCATAAAAAAAATGTACAAATCATTCGTTTACTGACAAGATACACGGCTCTAGAGCAACTAGATTTATTGCCAAAGACATAGTATAAAATTCGAGCGACAGATGTTGTATCTTTATATGAGAACAAAATAGGCATATTTTCGACAGTACAAACAAAACTCACCAAATATTTTCTTACTTTCCGTCGAGTTCATATACATATTGTAATCCCCACAACATAACTCAACACACGCAAGAAACGCACAAAGATAACTCCACAAAGACATGACTACAGTTTTATCAGCATCCTAAAATATGTGTCCTCAAATATGATATTTTCGACTTTCATCTGGTTTGTGTTTATCAATTAGTTTTCGGATATTGCCGTAAAAACTCGGAACGTCTTCGTTCGCAAATTAACCACTGATCTCGCATTCGTACCAGAGGAGGGGAGTGTATCTAAAAGTCGAGGGTCGAGAGTAAAAGTCGAGAGTCGAGAGTAAAAGTCGAGAGTCGAGAGTAAAAGTCGAGAGTCGAGAGTAAAAGTCGAGAGTCGAGAGTAAAAAGTCGAGAGTCGAGAGTAAAAGTCGAGAGTCGAGAGTAAAAAGTCGAGAGTCGATCGAGAGTAAAAAGTCGAGAGTCGATCGAGAGTAAAAAGTCGAGAGTCGATCGAGAGTAAAAAGTCGAGAGTCGGCAAATGTCATCAGAAACAACAAAGTCAAAATACTTTTAACACAATATATAACCGATCCGTAACAACGGCTGATTATAGCCGTACGGGCGAGGGGGGGGAGGCAGTCCCGCCCCCCCCCAGTCAAAATAAAGTCATGCAAATTATAAACGTATAAATTCGGGCAAAAATTGGGGGAAATAAATTTAAAAAGAAGACAGTACATGCAATATGGTATTTGAAAATACCAGAAATATGTAAAAGTAACGAGGAATCGACAAATAGGAAAATATATTTGTCTACTTCCCAACGACAATTTTGGAAATTTAGTTACACGGAAAATTTTATTCAGTGGGTAAAAGTCGGGTAAATTTATTTCTGGCTCCCTGATTTTTTCCCGCCCGTACGCCTATGACGGCTAAACTAATTTCATTTCCTGTGTATCGGCCAACATAAAGCAAACAATATTTGCGAAACATAATTTAGTATGCTCAAATTCTCGAAATTAAAGTAAACAAGAGGCATATACAATCAAAGGAATAATCCAGTATAATATAAAACAAAAACTTTCGCAAAAATTTAGCCACAACATTCAATAATAATAACTATTATCTAATAACTAGTTTTATCGCTTCCTTATATATTACTGTCCATCCTTCCCGCTTTTACATGCACCTATTTCCGCGAAAAATTACTCATATGTGAAGCTACATATAAATACTAGGACTTTACAATTACGTGCGAGACATATTACCACCCGATAGAGTCACACATACGACAAAAGAATCCTATTTTTACTGGCTCGTATTTATGAATTCACAATTGTATGAATCGTTAGATTGTGATCAACGTGGATTTCTTAATACGCTCTCGTTTGATATAAACGTACGTTAATGAATAAGTGACATTTTAGTTACAAACCTGGAGATGGCTGTCAAAATTCAGCGGAGTTTATGTGTCAGTTACAATGAAATGACATGTGAAAACATTTAGCAAGATTGAGGCATCAAATGCAATGTTATTTTCTTATCCAATCTTTTTTTGTTTTTGTTATCACGTTATTATTATTGACTGTTGTAGCAATATTTATTGGAAAGTTTGTATTTCAGCCGTTGGTACTTGTTACGGAATGGTTTCTGAATGGTTATGTAAAGCTATATATATAGATTGTGTTAAACGTGGTTAAAAATATTTTTGACTTTGTTGTTTCTGATGACATTCGCCGACTCTCGACTTTTTACTCTCGTCGACTCTCGACTTTTTACTCTCGATCGACTCTCGACCTTTAACTCTCGACTTTTTACTCGCGACTCTCGACTTTTTACTCTCGACTCTCGACTTTTACTCTCGACCCTCGACTTTTACTCTCGACTTTTACTATTGACCTATACTCTCGACCCTCGACTTTTAGATACACTCAATGCACTACTGTTAACCGACCAGAATGCATTGCTGTTAGCTGACCTGAATGCTTTGCATGCATGATGCTATAAATACAGGGAATCTCATTAGTCAGTTTATATAAGCCGGTAACGATTCTCAGTTTTGGTGTATTTTGTATTCATTGTAGGGTCTGTTGATTTTGGCTGGTCTTACACTATATATACTGAATTTGTTTATTACAAACAATTTATAACGCTTAGAAAGCAAATTTATGCGTTTGTGCTTTCACCTTATTTTCTTTTGTCTTTTCTTATTTCATTAAGCACTTAGCAGTAAAATCAGCATTGTATTTGCACGTCTGAAAGCGTTCACTTCAAGCATTCCTGCTCGCGTTTTAAATAGTACATACCGCACAGTCCGCACTGACTGCGCAGTTGTGGTCTTGTGATAGTTTGAAGTAATGTGTGGTCTTTAATAGTGTGCTCTTAAAATGATTATTGGCTGATATTGTGGTGTAGCGGAAAAGGTTCCAAAAATGGGTACAAGTTTCCATACTATTGTCGTTCTGTTGTGACGATCACAGATATTATTACAAGTAATAGCAT
>CACRXK020010467.1:0-16919 GCA_902702795.2 Paramuricea clavata | reverse complement strand
CAGAGCCTGAAATAATTTTAAAATTTGTCCGGAAAAACTTCCGATCAAAACGAAATTTGACCGGAAATTTGCAAAATTGACCGGAATTTTTTTAGTTTAGTTTGACCAAGTCCACCCCCCCCCCCCAACGAGCAAACTCTGTCAAGTATACAGACGTGCACCGAGTAAATCACTCTACTTGCAATAATAAAAGACAAATGTTTAATTCTGAATTGCTTATTGGAATAGTGATAGTGAATAATAATTTAATCACGCCCGCCGACGCTGTTTTTATCTTGACCCGACAACACCATGCTGTAAGCCGCCATCTTGTTTATTGGGCCCGTGAACTATACTTTCTAGTTGATTACTTTATAATTATTAGCCTAATATAGATAATCCAAACTTACAGATGGTACTCACTGTGCTGAGTTCCGACCGATCATTAAGAAAACATTTTTATTTTTCTCAAAATTTGGCCGGACAAAATTTCCGATCATTTCAGCATTTGGTCAAAAAATCGGAATTTGGTTGGAAAACCGCCGGCCGTTATTTCAGGCTCTGATATCTGCTAAATATGAAGATGAAAAATCAATGATGGCATGATGCAAACTCGAATTGGAGAATGTACTTTTTAAAAATATAGCTTTGCAAATGAATAAAAGCATTTAGTTTTGTGTACGATTCACTGTATGTGTATTTGTTGAGATAATTATTATTTATATAAAATTTAGAAAGATTTAAACTTTTCCGTGCATATACGCAGGTCAAGGCCGGATTTTGGTGAAAATAGTGGGGGAAGTGGAAAAAATTTTAGAGGAGGTGCAACAGTTTAGCTCACGACCCCCATAAAAAGTTATATATGTGGTGTACATATATGTATTAGTGTATTAGGAATGTTCGGTATGAGAAATTTCCGTTATCGGTATACCAAAAAAATTATACCGATATTGTATTATTGATTGCATTCTACACCTGCCTCACAACTTGCCCAAATCTCTCAATAATAAGCAACCAAATTTTCACTTTGATCTATCATTGAAACATTCCCAAGGAGAGGTGCATGATTTTTTAGGGGGTGTGTAAAAATTCTAGGGACTATTAGGGGAGGTGCGCACCCACACCTCCCCTCAAAGTCCGGCCATGATGCAGATATGGAAAGTGGTCAACTGAAAGGTAGCCTTAATTAATTCAAATTATAATCTTGAACAACTGAGCCAGTGCAGGTAGTGCCAATAATAACAAAAGTTCAGTTGATAGGGATGCAATTACCAGAAAAATACAAGGAGAACTTTGACATTTCGAAGTTCGCCTTGCCAGGTAGTTGCATCCTTATCAAGAAATCTGTGGTGCAAAACCAACCTCATTCCCAGGCTCTTACATGTTGTGGATGAAAGACCCTGGTAGGAGCTGGTCACGTGATCTGCTAAAATTTAGCAGATTTTTAATTGATGATGTTTTGATAAGTATTTTATATTTATACATTAATTTATAACTTTCATGTTGTTTTGCAAATTTGATTTGATTTTAAAGGAATCCCAGATAGTTAATTAGAAGTCTGCTAGATTTTATCAGATCACATGACCAGCTCCTAGTTACCTGTGTCTTTCCTCCACAAGAGGTAAGAGCCTGGGAACGAGGTTGGTGCAAAACAAGTGCACCACAAAGTTCAAGACATACTATTTTTGAAGAAATGCCAAGGCTTATGATTCTGAACTAACGAACTCACACAGCGAATATGAAGTAATGCAATTCATTTGGGCACTGCAACCAAAGTGTTCAACAGAAATTCCAGAAATTTTGTGGCCTGATGCCTATTGAATATCACTAGATAGGACTATGTGTATTTATATAATTATATCTATGGAGGACTTGTATTTCGAACATGTAATAGAATGAGACAATGATGGCAGTGAAACTACAAAGATTGTTGATTTATGCAAATGAATTTGACTTCGGGATTGGTAGCACTGGACTGCGAGCTTGCTTCTGTTGAAGTGCTTTGATATAGGTAATAGGATGGAACTACATCAAAGCATACTTCCTTAATTGTGATGTCAGGATTGGTAGCAGAGGCTTTTCTATTCAAGTGCTTTGTTGGAGGTAGTTGCCTGCCTTATACTTCTGTGTCAGTTAATCGCGAACGGTCACACCACAGTTAATCTTGTGCCAGTGTAGGTAGTGCCAACAATGACAAAACTTTGGTTGGTATGAGTGCAACTACCTGAAAAATAAAAGGGCAAAATTTGACATTTCGAATGAAGGGCCTTCACTCGAAATGCCGAATTTCTCCTTGTATTTTTCAGGTAGTTGCTTTCATACCAACTGACGTTCTGTGTCAGTTAACTAGAATTATATATAAGATGCTAGTTATGGCTATATGGAGTTGATCTTTCTTCTAATGAAGTTTTTTTGCTGAAGTGTGCATCATGACTTATTTAAATACATCTAAATCATTCCGCCTCGTATCTCATCCTGGCAAAGCGGGATCATAAAAACAGTCCCTTATTCAGCAAATTGCGCATGCTGCCTTTGATCCCTTGGGGGTGAGGCAGCACTTTCCTTGCGATAGTAACTTCTAGTATATAAGATGCTAGTTATGGCTATATGGAGTTGATCTTTCTTCTAATTCTGGCTACGTACTGACTCTGTCTGTCGACGCCCTGCCGAAAGTCGTGGGTTTTCTTTGGGCACTTTGGTTTCCTCCCACAGGGAAAGTTGACAAGGTGGGTTAGGATAAACACAGTTTTAGAAAGTAATCATAATTGTTGTAAAGATAAATAGTCTAGGCTAGGTAAGTAACATAGGTAAGCATAATACTTGATGTAATCGGTCACTGAAGAGCCGCAGTGGGGAGTGAACTAATGTAATGTAATGTAATGTAATTACAATGGTGTGGCATAAGTTGTTTAAAATTGTGTACGTGGTAAAATATCAGATATTTGACAACTGTGAAATAGTGTTGTTTCCACGAAGACAGATAGAGAAACACTAGATCATCTATTAAATGATCATAAAATAAGTTTTTGATGAAGTCATAAATTAATATTGAGATAAAGATAAAATTTTTGACAGGGCACATTTTTCACTTGTACAAATGGCACGTACTACAACGAAAATAGTTTAGGAATACCGGTTGAAAAATTACTTCCCAGTCAGGTAAAACCTTGGATTTAAGATGGAGCAATTAAGTCCAGTGACCAGTTAGCAGTGACATTCTCTACGAAGAAACAAGAAGTACACACTAAGAAAATAATTATCAGTGAGCTGCATTCACTTGTCGAACCATTTGCTGTTATTTCGTTTAAATTACATACTATTTAATATGGACCGGGGGGGTCCATATCCACTAGTAGATTTGGACCAGGGAGTCCAAATCTACGGGGGTCCAAATCAACTGGGACAGCGGCACTCATTCAAGGGCGGTGTTCTTTATAAAATATCTAACTATATTATATCTATATATTAATATTAATCTATCTACAAAAAGTTCTAACATAGGTTATCAGGCCCATGGAGACACTAGTAGGATGAGCTGGTACATCTGGCACAATGTATTACACAAGGGTGGGTGATCAGGTTAAGGAGCTAACTTTTCCAGAAGTATGATATAGCCTAGAACTTGTCTCCTGTATCAAACAACAGCTTATCTGTTAAGGCCATTTCCACTCGAGAAAAATTTCCATGGAAAGAAAATGTTCCAAAAATGTCATTGTTAAAATGTCATTGTGTCGGCCAATCTCATTTTACAAAATTTTCTTTCTGCGTAAAATTTTTCCTGAGTGGAAATGGGCCTTTAGACGAGAGTTGTAAGCAGTCTGTTTATAATCGTGTTTAGCATGTAAAAGATTAGAATGAAAAAAGAGGAAGACATGTTGAAACACGGGAAAATTGGGGAGCTTAAGGCTAAGCAAGCAAGAAAGCAACGTGAAAACAATGGTTGTGAATTCATTGAAATATCATTTAGCCCAGATGAAATGAATAATTAAATTTTAAAATGAATAATTAAATATCCAAGTCCTTAATAAACCAACGGAACGATGTTTTAATACTGACGAAAACCAACAACAAATTAATTTGTGGATTTCACTATGAGATTAGTGGTGGATTTACGAAGGAATAGTTTACAAAAAAGTACTGAACACTTAAGATAAGCTTACCTCAACTTAGAGTAGAACGTGTCGCGATGTCTTGTTGGAATGTACGATAGAGTACATGGCGATTACCCTCTGATTTTGAAACTAGCATCTGAATTCATTTACGCTATCTAGTAAGGAACTCCATCGAAAATGTATTTGCTTCTATTTGGTTGTAATTAACCTAACAATTAAGAGCGTTTCACCTGGTACTTTTAGTAAAATTGTTGACCAAGGAATTTAAGACATCACAAAATAAAACAGAACAGAACAGAACAGAACAAATGAATTGTATTCCGACTACGCGAAGGCGTTTGTTACAGCTTTGTATGCATGCCCTATGATGTGATAAAGGTTGTGTCCCACATTGATGTGAACAGCCCCAGCCCACATCAATGTCTTCATAACTAAACATACGACAATGCTGTTCATACTACCGAAAACGGCAGGAAACTGCTGCTTAATGAGAAAAGAGTCAGAAAGAAAGCTGCCGAGTACCACCGCTGCATGCCATTCCCGTTCAAAAAAATTATCGTGAAACTCACGTTGGTACGACGTGTTATAAGTACCCCAAAACAGTTTTGAAAAAATTTATCAATCTCAGTAAGTTTTCTGATGGAAAAAACCCAAATTTTGAACTCCTGCATAGGGACGCTGCAGGAAAATAAGCAGCTTTCCTCCTGGCTTTCTTCTCATTCAGCAGGAATTCCCAGTTGGTCTCAAAATGGGAAGACCCTACATTCTACAAAACTAGCACTGTGTGACTTTGCGCGTTCTAGAGCACCATTCTCCCGAGATGGTAAGCGGATAACATTTACCTTCAGGTGCTGCTTTTATGTATCTCTTGATTATCTTAGTGATTTTGTCCAATTCACCTCTTGACATAAATTTACTTATTTAGGTATGGAAAAATCCAACATGATATCTTTGTCCGGTGACAACGATATCAAATGTATTGGTGATAACATTACCATTAATAAACATTGTCCTTGTACAGAAAAATGCCATGTTGGTCAAGTTATTTCAGGTACAGGTAGGAATTGAATGCTTTAGTCTATACAATATTCACAATTTCATATAAAAATATAATTTAAAAAGAAGTAAGTTTTGTGTATTTACAAAAAAGAAAAACTCGTGAATAAATTTAACAAGACAGTATATTAGGTAATCATGCGATGGCGAGTACAATTAGGGATTAATAGTACGAGTGATGTTTGGAAATTTTGCCGAAATTGGACGAGCCGCCGGATTACTTGTTTATTATTAGCATGACAAAATGGGATACTTCTCAATGTCAACATCATATTCTCTCGCCAAAGCGCAGTCCTGCAAGACCTTCAACCGGAATTTGGTGCTTTTGTTCGTACTTTTATTTAGTTATTTTGCTAAAGCAAAATTTGATGCTTTTGTTCGTATTTTCATCTAGTTTCTCTAGGGCAATTTCATTTCACATTTGTGTTTAAAATACCTTCCGCCATTTTGTTTGTTTTGGGAAAATCATTAATTGTACTGCAGTACAATTAATGAAATAATTGTACTCCTCTCAACCAATCAGCATCCAGTAATTTTGTCATGCTAATAATAAACCTAGAAACAACCCTATTTGGGTTAACTTAATATTCCTGGTTAATTTTCCTGGTTATTTTAACCTACTGCCTAGTTAATTTAACTGGTAGGCCTTCCTGGTTAAATTAACTAGATTATGTTAGGTAGATAAATAACCATGCAGGGGGGCGCTGTCTATTGGTAATAAAAAATTAGATATGTAATTTTTTTTGTTTATATATTTTTAAATACTTAAAAGTATATACAGTACCTGGCGCGGAAGACCTACCGTATTTCACTGGAAAAATAGTGAAATCCATACTATGGAATTTGCAATTGCATGACCAAATCGATAGTATATATATGTTATTTCCATGCTATATCCAAATTATTTCCATACTCTATCCATAGCATGGAAATTGCAATCAGTATGAAAATTGGATTTCCATACTATTTCCAACAAGATCGGGTCAAACTAGATTTTATTCATCGAAGATGTGACTGAACCAAAGTGCACTATGCCAATAACCAGTGTCGCTTATATTGTTTAAACTATACAATTTATACTTTTAGGTCCAAGAAGTACTGCGCCTGTTAGTAACTGCTATGAACCAGTTCATAAGTATTGGTCAAGAAAAGAATTAGATGATGAAATTAAAAAAATCCAAAAGGGAAAACTTAAAATATTGCATGGATCAATTGGGACCGGGAAAACGTCCGCGGCTCTGCGTCATATTTTTGTGAATAAACAAAAGTTTGCTATAAGTTGGGTTATAGATGTCTCTACTGGTGAAGATAGCATCATCGAGTCGTTAACAGATCTGGCCGAGAAACTTGGTATATCGTATGGCGAGTTGTTCCACACTATTGAACAAAAAGCTGAAAATGAAGATATCATGTTTTTGTTAGATAACGTAGGAACGAACCCGTCTAATTGTGATTGGTTTAAAAGCTTGTGGAGCATCCGACGTTCAATTTACATCATCATCACAACCAATTATCCTTCTTTGGATTTTCCTGATGCAGAGCAACTTTGGGTAGAGAAATTTGAGGAGGCATTGGACTTTCTTGAGGGTATTCACGCTGAAAACTGTGAAGAAGATTTAAAAGAGCTTTGTGATCATTTTGGTTGGAATATATTGGGTTTGACAGCTGCAAAACAGTACATGTTGAAAAATAAGATCCCTGCTCTAAAGTATCTGGAAATGCAGCATAACAGGCTGGCAGCGCAGAAAGTCCGTCTAGCGGAGTTAAGTAATCGTGATCGAATACTTTACGAAAGTGTATGTGCATGTTTGGAAGAAGTTGACAGTGATAAATTTCGTGCTATTGCTGCCACTTCTTTAATCTCTAATAAAATGATTCCAGAATTTTTTCTGAGTAATCTGCTATCTTCAAATGATCTCCTGGCAAACGTAGCAGATTTAAACGTTCTACATGATGAGCTCAAGTCACTGGTTCGCATCACAGAAGAAAATGGTATTCGGTTCTTTTCTTTTCATTCTTTTACCCAGTATGTGATCAGAGACATAATCGCTATATCGTTAAAAAACGATCTACTGTACAAATTGGCGGGAATATTTATGAAGTATGTCAGTAAAGATAACCGTTTTTCGAAAGGAGATTTTCTTCAGCGTACCGTTCGTGAACATGCGGAGATATTTCTGCGAGAGTGGGAGAACAAACAGAAAGATGATCGTTCTTTGATAGCATTAGCTCGGTTATCAGAACTGGTTGGCTTCACCTACACTCAGCAACAGCCTCCTTCACAACATAAACTGGACGTTCACTTTATACGTGCTAGAAATCTGCTTCATGAGTTGTGTGGAATAACCGAGGAAGATTTACAACCTGATGATAGTCTTCTTTGTAGTTTATTAGGTCTTTGTTGGGGAAGTTTGCTTGAAGACTCCATGTATGGTATTACCAGGACAGATTCAGCAGTCGCGCGTAAGTTGTTCACTAAACTAACTAAGAAGAGTTCAGAACTATCCCCAGAGATAATTAATGAACTTGTATTCTTGCGAACTGTAAACAAACAAGATTTTGCTTTGTTTCCCGAAGTTGTTAAGGAGACTCAGACGGTGAAGAAAACGGTCGAATCGTCATATCCGCTTTCGCCAAATGATGTTAAGGTGCTCGTTGACCATGGTGCGGCATACAGCGTTGATCGCTATCGTGAATTGTTTCTACCGGAACTTTACCTTTCAGTGATTTACAGCTTTGGCAGAAATTATTTCTACAGAGATAGAGCAACAGCCGAGAATCTGAGCTTTTACATCGATCTTTTGAAGCTAGCGTATTGTCTTTCACACGAGATCAGCAAGCAAATGAATCACAATGAGCATGTCTTGCATGAATTCTCGGTGCAAGCGAATGGTCTTCTATATCTCTTGGTTAATGACGACTATATCAGTCAAGATGGTACACGTAAGAAGAAGAATGCTCAGGCCCATGCTAAGGACTTGAAGAACGCAATTGATCGTTACAAACAGTTTATCGACGATGAACGAACATTTTTCGAAATGGGGATATTGAAAAGAACGAAGGATGACACGTACGGCAAGCTAGTTTGTTATCAGCAGATCTTGAGATGCTACAAAAACTTGCTATCACTCAAGAATATTGATCGTGATCAATACATCGAAGACGGCGTCCAACTTTGTGATGAGCTTTTGCAATTATTGGATAAAATCGCCACTAAAGATATTGGCCGAAAGAAAGAAGATCTCGTTCGTTATTGCAAACATATGAATGCTGTTGCTGAGTTTTATATATTTATCAACCGGGAAGAACATTATTCTTCAGCGATAAAGATCTTTACCATCTCAGCCGAACATGCTGAAAAATATGATATGACCTTCTTCTATCTTGAAGCTTTGGTTGGCTTGGCAGATATCTTCAGCAGAATTGGCAAACATCGCTTCTCTGCCACCCAGGTTTCAATTCGTCATCTCAAGCGATGCAACAGCAAGGAAAGTCTCCTTGAAATGCAGGGCCAGAAGCGTCATATCCAAGAAAGAATTTCCAGAATTCAAAGACAAAACGTAGCAATGATCCTCAAGCACTGTATTCGAATTCTGCGCAGACGCAAACGAGGTAAAAATCACAACAGTGCATATCTTAAGTAGTTTAATATTTTAATTTTTATAATGATATTTTTGCAAACATGAGGTAAAATCGAAATGAAAAATTGTATCAGTGGCAGCTTTATAAAGGCCCATTTCCAATCATTTGTTATAGATGAGACATCCCAGCGCTATGTCGACGAATCTGACGCATGTGAAGTGCAAGTGGATAGTGCATCATCTACGTCTAGTGCAAATGGTAAACATGTTTTTGTCTTTGCATGTACGTTCTTGAAAATTGTTGTACTTGGCTTTTTAAACCGAAATTCGTAAACCGAATTGTTTATAGAATTCCAAGCTCCAAATTCTAATCCTGCGTTTTTTCCTTTATGACATTATAGTCGGATTGTTAGTGTAAATTCAACATACAAGTCGTGTTTTTATCGCTTTCCAAGCATTTGAAAAAATCTTCTTAAAAAAATCCGGCCTTCGTACAACCGACCCCCAGACAATCAGATATGATTTCTGTTTCACATACTTGCTGGTCGACATAGCACTTGTCAACTTGTGTGCTGTCAAAAACACACATTTTTAATATTTTTATTTTACCTAGTTTCACATGACGAGATAGAAGATGACGAGATAGAAAATTCTAGTAGTAAGTTGGTTCAACTATATCTTATAAAGTAATTTATGTTGTAAAGTTTTATAATATGTGTATCTTTACTTTGAGATACTTCTATTTGTTTAATCTAGTATGAGAAAATTTGTAACCATCATATTGTTTCATCATGTATTGCATGTGGAAACGTCGTACGTTGAAAAGTGATGTTAGAAAATTCGTACGAGCAATGAGGTTACAGCAGCCGAGCGTTTTATATCTGAAAAAAACACGAGAACGAGTGTTTTGAATAGCTTAAAATACGTCTACAAAAGATGCCATCTCATTAGTTGAATATTGCACTATTTGTGATTGAATTGTTCTCGTAAGGAGATATTTACCATGTATCTAAGAAATGGACCCCATATATGATTTCTAAACTGATTAAATGAAGTTCCCATTATGCTTTGCACTCTTAGAGTTTAAGGTTTAGAGTTTAGGACAACCTTTTTTGAATGAGCTATATATGGAGATTGCCTATATATACTAAAGTTACATGACCAGTAAAGTATACGGAAACTTATATACTGGAACAATCAATAATCTTGTGCAGAGATTGGAGTTTATCACACTGTGCGGCACCGTCTATGAAATCTACATACATAGGCAGGACGTTTTATATTTGACTTGCACAGAAAATGTTTATTTTTGGATTTTTCTGGCAGGAAGAGAAATATATTTTCTATAGGCCTGATATCTACATAAGTTAGAAGTTAGAGTTTAACATTTTATTCTCCTATATATGAACAGCTTGGGTATATAGGAAAAACGTTTGAAATTTTTGTATGTATGCATAGTGATCAATTACATTACCACATAAGTATGACCATGGATAATAAAATAAATGGATAGGAAACTAGCTGACGTGGCCTAATGTTTTCAATGGGCTGATGGCGTGGTTGGATGTTCAAACCTAGTTGCAAACCAAATTCTCAAAAACGGCATGTTTAGCAATAATACAGCTAAACATTTTAGCCAAAGAGCAAATAAAGATAACCACGCCATTCTACGATTAAAACTCTAAGTATTCCCAGTCAATTTTAGCAAATATTTCAAGCACTAAACAGTGAAAAATACATCGCAAATTTCGTTAAAATTTGTGACGCCAATTTCGTAGCTACAAATGTAAAAAAAATACAAAACAAAGACGAAAAACATTTACCTTGAATACTTTGTCGTGGCTTAGTCATGTTTTTAAAACAATTGGACCAGTTTATGCTTCAATATCACCCTTTTAAAGTGGAAAATATAGCAAAACAACAAAAATGCCGAGAACTTTGGTAATATTCGCAATACGCGTGACCGCCGTCACGTCACGTTTTTCAAAAGGATGAGTCAATGACGTCAGGAAGTTTCCTAGAGTGGTTCTTAGAGTCTCGTTGGTCTAATAACTAGTTCATTAATAAAACCAAAAAAATTATTTTAATAAGCTCAAACTGAAATTCAAATTAAAAAAGGTTCCATTCACAACTCTGAAATCAAAGGAGACTGGAATGATAGCTTGGCCGGCACCATTGAAGCCGCTTATGATGACTGCCATGAACGAACGAAGAACATCACACTCGGAAAACATCGTTTTATTCACGTTTTACACAGCAGTTTGCCAATGTCAAAAAACTAGACTGTAATACCAAGTTTTGGAACCGTAGAAATGTTTTAAAATGATTTTTTGCCCAAGTTGGAAAATTACAGTTGACTGAATTTCCTGCACCTCAACCAATCATGCGACTTGATCATTGAATAAGAACCGTCCAGTAGAAAGGCAACACGTCTCGCAGGTGTTCTTTTGGCCCTCAAGTCCTGCTAAGTTGAATCTCAATCCTGCCTAGTCTATGTAGTCGCAGTATAGTCCAACTCCACTAAAAACGTATCAAGATGTTTGATAGTATAAGTTCTCTCAAAGTTTGCATTGCGATAAGACAATTTATATCTCTTGGCTTGTTTAAGACGCCAAGCCCAATTATATTGCAATAATGATAGTGATATACATTATGTTTCATAAACTTAAAAAGTTGTGTCTCCCAACCCATGATTTACGGCAGTGATATGATAAGAAAATATTATTCAGAATTTGTATTCAAAACTCGTATTTTTCATTTAGCTTTAATGGAAGAAAGAAATGAAGAACTCCCAAGATCAAACGGGACTTTTCAACATCCATCTAGCTCGGCATTACCCGGCAATTCCTCACAACATCCTTTTCCAGAAACCAACCAAGACCACATGAATGCAGATACTGAATGTCAAAAACCTCAAGGTATAAACTGCAGAGGGTATAAAATATACTGCACTACCAGTTGCAACAGACTATTCTACAATACAGTCGAACCTCTCCTATCCCTCTAAAATGAACAGTTGCTTGTCGTAACAAAATATATTTATTACTGATACATACACATAAATACGACAAGCTGGTTTCCATGAGGGGCTTGATCTGACAAAAAATACTGTTATACAAATCTATCATCATCGATCCATATAGTTAAGAATATGAAATAGGACGAGCCAATTTCAATTTAGTCATTCTTTAATTTATAATCTTTTGAAAATAATTTAATATACAGTAGAACAATTTTTGTGTCATAGGGTTATACTAGTTACTCCAAAGTGCAGTTCCATTATAATTATAATCATATTTTCCGAATTCTTTCTTCGCCTTAGGAAGTGCCAATTCGGTTTCTCTACTACTTTAATGATAGTTTGTGTATATTATTTGTTGAAGGATTTTGTAGGTTTTTCAACATTTATTGAGACCAAACCAGAAACATTTGCGGAAAATGCAACTATAGGCCTTCTGACCAGAATCGACCCTGCAGTTCATTATTATATCTTGATTATAAAACTTGCGGTTAGAGGTGGACACTGTAGTTCAGTTGGTTGGAGCGCTGCACCACAATCACAGTGTCGCAAGTTCAAATCCTTGAAGGCCTATGGTTGCATTTTTCGTGTCTGTTCCTGGTTAGGTCTCAATAAATGTACAAAATTTACGTTCGAAATTTCCATCTACAAAATCCTTCACATTTGTTCGATCGAGTGAGATGCTCAAACATCCTGTGTATGCTATGTACAACTTCCTTCGTTTTAGGGACGGAGTATTAGAAAAGTGAAGTGGTAGGTGGGGGGTGGGGAGGTTTCTGCCATGCATAGATTTTACGGTTGGCTTGGTGTTTTTTTGTGTTGTGATATATTTTCTCTGCCTGCACCTTCTGGCTGCATGCATTTTATTTGAAACATTTTTTGCTTGTATGGTTATTTTTGGTTCAAAACACGGTGATGACTTCAGTAAACGAACACCACTCTGATATGTATATTGCTCGTTCCCTTCAGTGTCCTTATAAAGGAGGTTCTTAGGAATTTATTCAAGCCAGGTCAGCACATTCTTTCTGACATATGTTAACAGGTCCTGACATTTTTTATAGATAAGTATATGGATAATCATTTGCTGAAATTGGCTCAAAATATCCCTGGAGACTGGAAAGAACTGGCAAAATTTCTTGGTATTAGCGATAGCAAAATAAAGGAGATTCGCTTGAATAATCTGGCTGATGTGGTGTGGCAAGCATATATGATGCTCAAACATTGGTGGACATCTCGTCATCAAGCCGCGCAGTCCTGGCGCGAGGAACTTCGCAAAGCTCTGTGTGAAATTGATAGACAAGATTTAGCTCAGGATTTCACAGGTGATGTTCTTCAAACCGATACATGACGTGTTGTGTACCTATAAAAAACTTTTTAAGGTGAACTTATTCTAAATTAGATTTTTTTCTGCACTTCACTTGGTTGAAACTGAATGGCGGATATATATACACTGTTTATACCTAACCAGGAACGGTTGCGAAAAATGCAACACTACTGTCACTAGGTCTTAGTGTTACATTTGTTAAGTATATCGTCATTTGGATAATCCATCTACTCCAATATTCAACTTTTTAATATGATAATATCTTATTTCTTTTGACGTATGTTTTTCCGAAATTCTGCCTTGAAGGTCCTTTCAAAAAACCAGTTCAACATTGTTTCGCAACCTTATCCCACAATTAATGGATGCAACATACTGGGTTTGTTCAGACATGGTTGGCAATGTTGCAGTTTGACTTTATTTAAAAGTTTCATCCAACGTAGTTTGACATTGTGGCTTAGTATCATCCTACATTAGTTAATGGATACAACATGTTGGGTTTCAGTTCAAACGTTATGTTTGCTAGTGATGTTAGCTGATGTTTATTCAAGTTTGACTTTTTCAAAAGTTTTTTTCAACGTCATTGTTGGACTGGTTTGACCTAGTCATAGGAAAAACGATATGTTAAAAATGTAAAACAGGGGCCGGTTGTATAAAAAAGTGATTAAAGTTAACTATGATTAAGTGCAAACGTCGTCCAGTAAGAAGCGCCTATTTGAGAGTTAATCACTATGTCTATGTAACTACAAAATAGTGATTAAAAAAGTGATTAAGAGTTTAAATACAACCGGCCCCTGGAACGTATTTGAAAAATTTCATTTTCGTTGCCGTTTTGAACTGTTGAGCTTGAACTTGCGTTTATAATCGTCAAATTCTATTCGGTATATTGTTAAAAAAGTAAGTTCAAGATGTAATACACTATGTAATCATTATAGCATTGAAATGCAATTGAACATTTTACTATGATTTTATTAATATCTGCGAAGTGAACTCACATTATATACATTGCATGCATGCTCTTAGTAAAAATTTGGCGACTATACATGCCCACCAGAAAGAGTTGCATTTTCATCTTGCCTAGGCTACAGCTTACCAATTGTAGTGATTCTGCGTTGTTTTGTGTCTGTGAAAGCTCGTGTTTATTCAGTGGACAAGGTGTTTCGCAAATACAAACAATCATGCAGTTTATTATTCGCTCGGCACACCTATATATAATCAGAAGGAACTGGTGATCTCTATAACGAGGGTCCTGAAGGGGTAAATGGGAACTGGGATTTGCCTATTTTTGGACTGGGTAAATGGGATTTGGGTTACTGGGCTGTCTAGTATTTGGCAAAAAATTACTGGAGTTTATAGACCTACATTTGGTTAATTTTTAACAAAGCACTTCCGGTTCAGAAAATGCAAAAAAATTTCCTCCGCTTTTTCCATGAAATTTCCTGATATATGTGAATGCGCAATACACCCTTCCGGGAAGTACGGCCTATAGAGCCTCGTTTTCGTGATTGAGGTGTTGGGCTTTAACTTATGTCACATACACGAAGACGAGGCTGCATAGCGAAAGTGCGTATAGCCAAAGAAAACCGCTATGCGTACATTCTGAAACAAAATCTGTGGATAGAATTCTAGATGTGAGGGTCTTTAGCACCAGTAGAAAACTGTGGAATGGTATTTGATGTTTCCAAGGTAGGAACATGTGCGGAAACTTGGCCGTTTGGCCGAAATATCTAAAATCAGCTGTAGAGCCGACCATAGGCAGTGAGTGAGCTATGGTTAGACGTAGCGAAGTGTTTCAAGTGTATCATCCGGTACTCCTCGACGTATCAATTCGGTACAAAATGGAAATGCCCATTAATCATTTTAATACACGTTTCCTATGAAATTGTATGCTGTTTGTGTTGTGAAAGAAAATTTCACTTCAGCGTTTGTATAGATTCTTTATAAATATATATAGCTTTGCCAGTTCGAGGCTATTCGTTATGGATCTTACTGCATGTACATCAAGACAAGATGTTTCGACTGATAAACCCGGCCCAAATTTTACAGTCTGTCTCACAGCAATAAACCTGACCAGTGTCATTTACAGTTAATTATCGACAAAGAAACTACCTACACAAGGGCAAGGCCGCTCAGCTATCTTTACGGGGTTCACGAATGTTTTATCATATCTCTTCGTGCAATTTTTGTAAACTGAAAAGCTTGGGACTGTTTTTAGAGGAAAATGTGCTGGAATTGAAAAGCAAAAGAAGAAAATTTCTGTTACTGTACGTGTTTGATATGATTGGTAATAATGGCGTCAACATCAAACATAATTGTTTACATATTTATGCTAATCTTCTCTTTTATGCCCCATTAGCTGCAACACGGGCTTACGAAAAAATAGATTTATAAGGATTTTTGTCAAATTCTGCTTTTTGTCATATTCTGCTATTAAATAAACACTCTTAATTTTGAAGAATATTAAACGCGCATACCGTGTTTCAGTACTGAAGTATAAAAAGTACGAAGCAGTGACTGAAACAACTACACTACAGGCTGCGACCATGTCTATTGTATTGTTGAATTAACAGCCGTATGAGAGGAAAATTTTTTTTTAGTAAATCGCGTTTTTTTCTAAGTCATTAGGCATAAAAGTCAGGCCTTTCCATAATCTGTATACTTTTGTGAATGAATAAACTGAATCACATGTATGACATAGGCATGGACGAGACTAATACTAAGTACTAATAGAAAATCGGAAACAACAATCACCCGTGCACTCACAGTCTATCAAGATATGATGCCGGTCTGGAAACTAAACAGAAGTCATGTTAATTTGTGCACGGTCACGGGTTGACTCATTGACATTGTATTTTCGTAATATTGAAGTGATCGTCCAATACTCGATAGGCAGCAGGGATAACTGAGTGAAACGTGCAACCACTTTCGTGATATTTAATGAAGTTGAGACAAAGGATTTGTGCACGGTGAGGTACAGTTCCACATCAGAGAACGGCTTTCTATTTTGTAACTTTGAAGTTTGCCGGCCTTCCAGACCATTGTATCTTGACAGACTATACGGTGCAAATGAACGTTCGGACCTTTCCAGATACACTTTGTCGTTGTATAATGTCTTAATGTTTATAATGATGCTAGCGACTGCCCATCATGGGCAGGCTCTTTCATATAAACTAACTTTAATATGTCTATTCATGCGTATACGCATGCAACCGATATTTTTAGTCTTTTAAAGCGTGCAGATTTTATATTGCAAGACTATGTTACTATTATACTTTTTATAGTATGATTGATTGAAGAAATGAGCTATTTAATTGTGGCTACTGCTAAATTCGAGTTTAAATAAACTTACGTTTTTGTATTGACTATTGTATTGTATTGTATTATTATTGCAAGACATCCCTTTGTCACTTTGACTTTGTTTTCAATATAAATTAACAGTAGGATATCATGCAATAATAAAAAGGATGGAATACATTAAAATGCCTCTGCTGTAAACAGAATTGGTTTTCAAATTACAAACATTCCAACTTCCAAGATAACCAAGATTCCAAATAAAAAAACAATGTTACGAAAAACTTAAAAAAGTGTTGTCCACACCACTTTCATAATTAAAACGTCTCATTCTATGAACGTAATCGTACAGTTTGCGAGGGGGACAGCCGCAAAAGCGAACACTTTGTCCGCGACCCGGTCACGCGGATAGTGTCCGGGGGACTCCGGGGACTGGACATTTGGGAGGGGGGGGGAGTATCTGCTTTGGCACCGGTAATACTCTAGCCTGTAGTCATTTATTTGGACTAGAGATGGGGTTATATCTGTCTTTTAAACCAGATAACCGATGTGATTGTTGC
>CACRXK020010464.1:0-17631 GCA_902702795.2 Paramuricea clavata | reverse complement strand
CTTTTACACACCGTGTATAACATTATTAGAGGATTACCTTGCAGTTTCAATATGAAGAAAAATGAAAAAGCTATCAATAGACAACCAAATACCAGAAATAATTTCTTATAACTGATACGTTTTACACCACCTTGATTCATCTTCATTCTACAAATAACAGTATAATGAAGGCAATTAACTTTAATTCATTTCTCGCTGTGATATAACTGCAGATGACCCCCGTCAGCTGCCCAATAAATAGCAATTAATGAAACGCACAGTTTATTATTAGTGAGCATCGCAAATGTAATCTAGGAGACGTATTAATTTTGACACTAAGACTTTGAAATTGGTCTAGTAGAACCAAGGGTGGGTTGACTACAAAATTTTTGTAGTTGGCTATAACTACAGCTACTTCAAAAATATGCAGTCAGTACAACTACTGCTACTTTTGAACAAGGGTAGTTCGCTACTGACCACAGCTACTGCTTAAAAAATGTAGCGAACTATTTCGCTACGCTACATTTTTTAGTTTACTGTATTTGGAGCATCTATACTAACTCAGACTGTAATGTAGGCATATAGTAAAACGCGGACTGGACTGGACTGGTAAAACGCGGACTGGACTCAGATTAGTAAAACGCGGACTGGACTCTATTAGTAAAACGTGGACTGGACTCTGTTAGTAAAACGCGGACTGGACTCTATTAGTAAAACGCGGACTGGACTCTATTAGTAAAACGCGGACTGGACTCTATTAGTAAAACGCGGACTGGGACCACAATTTCGCGCCAAAATTCGACCAAAATGAAACTAAATGGCAGCTAGCTTTAAAATTCCAACAAAGTCTGAAAAGAAAGGCAAAAAAGGAACCAGAGTTGCCAAAATTTGAGTGGAAACGTTTCGAAAAAGAACTGAGTTGGGTTGCGGTTTACATAGGGAAATACACTGAAGGAAAACCAGAAAAAGTGGTTACCAAAAAGAATAAGGTCGAGTCCATTGACTCGAAATCCTGTTTCGTGAAAGAAGTCGCACTGTTGAACAGTACAAAAGGCCATAGGAACATAATCCGGTTCCTTGGATTTTGTGAAGAACCGTACTCAATAACGATGGAGTATTCTTGCATCGATTTTCGCCCGTTTAGAAATGCAAAAAGCCTTTTCACTCTGGAAGATAGTTTGTCCATTTCGTACACGACGAATTAATAGACCTTTCCCCGTAAGAGTGAAATTTTGATCTAGATACGCCTGGACAAAAATTTCATCACAGCTTGAAAGAGCATCACAAAATTAGTAATATTCCGAAGTTTCATTGCGAAATCGGTTGTAAAATGCGGATAATATAACCCTGCGAAGTTTGCCGTTTTTCAGTCATTTTGCATTACAAACGGGAAATCGATAATCAGATGATCAAATTGATTATCAATTTCCCATTTGTAATACAAAATGACTGAAAAATTAAAACGGCAAACTTCGCAAGGCTATATTATCCGCATTTTACAACATTTCGCAAGGAAACTTCGGAATATTACTAATTTTGTGATGCTCTTTCAAGCTGGGATGAAATTTTTGTCCAGACTTGTCTAGATCAAAACTTCACTCAAAGGGGAAAGGTCTATATTGGCTCTGCCTCCTTCGCAGACTTGTTATTGGATTGTTTTTATAATGTGTGTGAATACGACCAATTTTTCTCACCATGCATTTTTGGCTTGCATTTTTTGGTATAAAGTATGATTGTCATACATCATTGTCATCATATACTTGAAAGAGCATGCACTGAATGAAAATCACAACTTACATGTTAGACTAATTAAATTGAGCTTGGAAAATATAGCCTTGCAAAGTTTGCAAAATTGTATATGTTTGTAGTTAATAGGCCTACGTGCGAAAATTGTTACAATTTCCGCACGTAATAGAAACATACAAAAAATGTGCAAACTTCGCAAGGCTTTATTTTCCTACACGAGCTATATTTTCCCTACTTTACAACATTTCGTAACCAAATTTTGCAGTGTTAGTAATTTTAATAAGTTATTTACGGGAATTTACTTTCTTTTACCTAGATCATAAATTAGTCTAGCATGCAAGTTGTCCGTTGTTGATGCATTCCAATCAAAACTAAGTAGTGCAAAGAGATTGTCTTAATTTATAATATTTATTAAATGCTGATCAAAATTATGAACAGAACTCATCAGCGATATTTTTGCTGTGCAAATATTTCAAACCTGCGACAACATCTTTGGCACATGTTGGAAGCAAGTCTGCGAAGAACGTCAAACTCGTCGTCTACGAAATGGACAAAATCTTCCAGAGTGAAAAGACTTTTTGCAATTCCAAACGGGCGAAAATCGAAGCAAGAATACTCCATCGTTATTGAGTACGGTTCTTCACAAAATCCAAGGAACCGGATTATGTTCCTATGGCCCTTTGTATTGTTCAACAGTGCGCCTTCTTTCACGAAACAGGATTTCGAGTCAATGAACTCAACATTATTCTTTTTGGTAACCACTTTTCTGGTTTCCCTTTGTATTTTCCTAGTTATACGGACCCAAACGTACCGCAACCCAACTTATTTTCTTTTCGAAAGGTTTCCACTCAAACTTTGGCAACTCTGGTTCATTTTTTTGCCTTTCTTTTTAGACTTTGTTGGGATTTTAAAGTTCGCTACCATTTTGGTCGAATTTTGGCGCGAAATTGTGGTCCCAGTCCGCGTTTTACTAATAGAGTCCAGTCCGCGTTTTACTAATGGAGTCCAGTCCGCCTTTTACTAATAGAGTCCAGTCCGCGTTTTACTAATAGAGTCCAGTCCGCGTTTTACTAATAGAGTCCAGTCCGCGTTTTACCAATCGAGTCCAGTCCGCGTTTTACCAGTCCAGTCCAGTCCACGTTTTACCATATGCCTGTAATGTAACCTATAACAAATAGACTTGCGAGTAGCAACAGTAAACACAAAGCAACATTTTTGTAATCACTACAGTGTTCAGGAGTGCAAATTGGCTATTGAGTATCGATTTTAAGCAAACCGTGTCTCAATATCATGCTATTCTATCAAGTTGTTAACAATTTTTAAAAGTAGCGAATAGCGATTTGCTGTTTGAAAAGTAGTCAACTACTTTGCTACTTTTAGGCAAAATGTAGTTCGCTATAACTACAGCTACTGTTTTAAAAATGTAGTCAAAAACTACTGGCTACTTGAAAATTGTAGTTCGCTACAGTAGCGAACTACAACTACTTTGCTACTACCCACCCTTGAGTAGAACCAATAGCGCTATCCAAAGTGAGGGAATAGTCATCAAACCTATTCAAATTTTGATACTTAAATGTCAGTCCCGCTAAGAGCGGTCCGATGACTTTGACCATGGAAAATAGATTTCCTTTATTTTTTGTGTGTTGAAAGGCATTGGTATACAAGTGTCCAAAATAAATTTATTTTTTGAAAATTCTTTTTTATGGCTTCGCTAGACGCCGAAACTCGTTTAACCAGTGCAGAGCTATTTTCAAGCAAAATCGAAGGTTGAATTTCGGTAAATTGTAGAGCCGCGCTGAGTCAAAACGCCTGACTATTTCCAAATTTCAAATAGATCAACAAGTTAAGATACAACGACAGCAACTTGACGGCACACCGGTTTTTGCTTCTTGTTCGGTCTACAAAATTACACTAAAATCGAACCCTGAGATCTCCAAACGGGGACCTGAAATTACGCTGAAATGTGCTTGGCTGAAATGATTTATACTTAGTTTCAGAAGATCTGAAGAAAAACCTGCGGGTATCAATCTGTATTTGGCGCGAGTTAAGATTTTCTGGAGCCCATAATCAATGATTTTTGCATAATTTACAGCTAATTAACATATTTCTTGAGAGGCGCTAAAAGTAAACAATTTCTTTCTGACTAACATGAAGAAACTACCACAGGCCAGAGCTAGTAAACCCTTTTTGTAAATATAGTCGTAATGTTCTTTTCCTGACACGCCGACGTCGCTGAGAGAGCTTTGTTTTTGAATGTTATGCCACATTCATTCAGTCTGCAGGGCCGTAGCAACCGGGGGTGGGCTGCAGCCCCCCCCCCCCACCTCTCCCACAATTTGCTAATAATCATTCTTTTTTCAAAATCATGCAGACCTTTATCATTTAATCTGTGACAAACTGCAAAGAATGAAGATATTACCCATACTTTCCTGCAACTTATTCAATATATAGTTAATTAAATACGCCTTCACCCATTAGTACCACTAAATTGTAAATTTCGACATACTAAAACGCTGTTTTCTGACTATCACAATTCTTTCAAATCTTCCCCAAAGTCCGGGAAATGGCATTTCAGAGACTCTAAATTTAAAAATTTCCTCGGGCCTTCGGCCCTCGCTTTACGAATCTGGTCATACTGAATGAATGTGGCATAACATTCAAAAACAAAGCTCCACCAGCGTGTCAGGAAAAGAACATTACGACTATATTTACAAAAAGGGTTTTTTCTAGCTGTGGTAGTTTCTTTCATCTGAGATATGTTAGCCAGAAAGAAATTGTTTACTTTTAGCGCCTCTCAAGAAATATGTTAATAAGGTTAATTAGTTATAAATTATCCAAAAATCATTGATTATGGGCCCTAGAAAATCTTAACTCGCGCCAAATACAGATTGATACCCGCAGGTTTTTCTTCAGATCTTCTGAAAATAAGTATAAGTTATTACAGCCAAGCACATTTCAGCGTAATTTTAGGTCCCCATTTGGAGATCTCAGGGATCGATTTTAGTGTAATTTTGTAGACCGAACAAGAAGCAAAAACCGGTGTGCCGTCAAGTTGCTGTCGTTTATTCACGATTTATTCAAGTGCTCTTATTTTTTGGATCAGGGAACCTGAATTGTGTCTTAACTTGTTGATCTAGTTGAAATTCGGAAATAGTCAGGCGTTTTGACTCGGCTCTACAATTTACCGCGGCTCTACAATTTACCGAAATTCAACCTTCGATTTTGCTTGAAAATAGTTCTGCACGGGTAAAATGAGTTTCGGCGTCTAGCGAAGCCATAAAAAAGAATTTTCAAAAAATAAATTTAGTTTGGACACTTGTATACCAAAGCCTTTCAACACACAAAAAATAAAGGAAATTTATTGTCCAAAGTTAAAGTCATCGGACCGCTCTTAGCGGGACTGCCACTTAAACAACTGATGCATGATTTGAATGTACCATTGGGTGCAGCAGGCTTCATTTTAAAACAACCATAAAAAGTCCAAATTACAAAATAACAGTAACTCCGAATAACATTTTGATTTTTAATCGACGTTTCGACTAGTTTTCAGTCATCCTCTGGATTAAGAATAGTGTAAAATTACAGATGCAGCTATTATAAAGCCAAGAAAGGCGGAGCTTAATGTCAATGAAATATGATAAGTTCTTTGGAAGCATTCGCACCGTAGTTGAGATCAGGTTTTCGTCTGCGTATAGCAAGAGACTCCTTGAATAACAACAGAGACCAGTGTCTGACCTATAAATTATTTTACAGTTCCTAAATATTAGTTCAGTCAAATTAGTGTTTATAGGGTTAGTTAAGTCAGGTGAAAGTTCCATAAGGGATTTGATGTGCTGAAAATGTTCGCAACAGTTGATGTGGGCGTCGATTTCCGAGTTTTCTCGCGTGCTATGCTCTTTAAGACGCGTGTATAGACAGCGGTCTGTTTTACCAATATTGGTGCTTCGGCAACCCGGACATGAAAATTCATATACAACGGAGCTTTTGTATTCATCCGGTGTCTTGTCTTTGCAGGACAGGAAACAATTGGAGTTCGTGGTTTGCCAGTTTAAAATAAATTTACACGGATTCTTTAGAAAAGGGCGAGTTATGTTGATGAACTTCTTGGTCAAAATATTGCCATATATCCCAATAAATGAGAGTCTTATCCACAAATATCCTTATACGCTGACGACACTGTGATATACCTTTCTTCAAACAATGCTTGCGATCTTGAAATGAAGTTAAATTCCGATCTAAAACACCTATGCAGATGGTTTAACGACAATCTTCTGACACTTAATAGGGCCATTTATACGGAACAAAATAAGACGCGACTTACATAAGACGCGACTTAAATAAGACGCGAGTTTGTCGTATAAAAGGTACAAAATTCTTATGTAAGACGCGTCTTGGATAAGACGCGTCTTACATAAGAACAGGCCTTTTAGCTGTTCTTATCTAAGTCGCGTCCTAAAACGTTTGTAAAAAGGTCGCACCTCGTCTATATTTTTTAAGACAACTAAAACGAGCGAAATTACCAGCTAACGACCTAATCCTTTTCTACTCCACCTGTATTCGACCAGTCATCGAGTATGCGTGCCAAGCATTTCACGACTCATTACCCAAATACCTGTCTGATGATCTTGAAAGACTTCAGAAACGAGCTTTTCGAATAATATTCCCAGATCAACACTACAAACAAGCATTGAGGAACACGAACACTCCATCACTGTACGATAGAAGACAGGAATTAACAACAAAACTTTTTAAGGACGTAGTCAATAATCCTGAGCACAAATTAACGGATTTGTTACCGCCATTAAATAATGACAATAGTCATTTTTTGCGTAAAAATAGGAAATTTAACGTGCCACTTCATAAAACGAACAGATTTAGGAACAGTTTTATCACTTATAGCTCTAATAAGTTTTTTGAATAACTTAGAAACTGTTTTTTTACCGCGAATATGCTGGTTTTTAACCTAATCTAAATTAGCATTAGTGAGTGTTTTAGTAACAAATTATAAGTATGCGCATACAGTATATATATGTGAATGTGTATTTTTAAGTATTTAGTCTAATCTTATTCGTTTTCTTAAACAAATACATGTAAAATTAGTTTTAATATCCTTGTAAACCTAACATATTTCAGCAGTGGAATTAGTTATATTCTGGAGCTGTAAGTTTTAGTGTCAAATAAACTATCAACTATCAAACTAGAAATAAGAAATTTTGGACAAAAAGTTTAACTACACATGCCAGAAACTTGAAACAACTTAAAATTATTAGCCTTGCATATTAAAAAGAAAACCGAAACAACATTATAGCTATAGCAAGTAAATAAGAATAAAGCCCTAGAGAACCATTTATGCGATAACTCCGCTTATTTAAGTCGCGTCTTATGTAAGTCGCGTCTTATTTTGTCTCGTATAAATGGCCCTAATGTCTCCAAGTGTAAATTTATAATTTACGGAAGTTCTCGCAAAGTTGCAAAATTTAACAATGTTTCCATCACGGTTAATGATTCCATACTTGACAGAATTGACTCCTTCAAATACTTAGGAGTTACAATTCAACAAAACTTAACCTGGTCAGAACATATCAACAACATCAGCAAGAAGTTTAATCAACGCCTTGGTCTCATTCGCCGCATAAAATTCTTACTCCCTATTCAAGCCAGACTCACCCTCTACAACAGTCTTGTTCTCCCTCTATTGGACTACAGTGATTTCGTGTGGGGAGATAAAAACAACTCCACTCTAATGAACCACCTTCAAGTTCTGCAACATAACGCTGCGAGACTTATCCTTGATCTTCCTCGCCATTCCTCCGCTACCGAAGCCCTTGAAACTCTAGAGTGGAAACCCCTTTATCTACGTCGAAAATACCACCGTTGTATCTCCGTCTTTAAATGTCTTAACCATCTAGTCGACTTTGATTTTAACCTTACCATAATCTCCCGTATACATAGCCATAAAACACGCCAGAATAACAACAACTACTACCTTCCACGCCCACGTACGAATTGGGGAAAACAGCAATTCACTTATCACTCAGTATCGGAATGGAACTCATTACCTATTGAACTGAAACAATCTACTAATCTTAATCTCTTTAAATCCAAACTAAAACAATTTATCTAATTAAGTTGAACAATTTATCTAATTAAGTTGAGTTGTTGTTTTTTCTAACTATGAAGTATAATTATATATAATCCACTTGTAAATACCTTATAGTTATTAAATAAGCATAGTATAGTTTACCATGTATAATATAGGTATATATATATATTACAGGACCTCCCTGAAAAACACTTCGGTGAGTGGAGCTTCCTGAATAAATATTATTATTATTATTATTATTATTTTGCGTAGATTATCAGGTGTTGCGCGTTCTGTAAGGTCAACGTGTGGGATGTTATTGCTTCCCTCCGGGTTTGGTGTAAAGGCATTAATTAGTTTCTTGGTCAAGTTGCGAGAGAAACCGTTCCAGGACATAAAATCTCGTATAGTTTTGAGTTCTAACTTCAATAGTTGATCATTGTTACATAAATCCAAGTTATTTAGGTAAACGATATAATCTAGGAAGAATCTCTTTAATTAAAGCTCTATTTAATATGGCCACAACCAAAATAATTAATTTCATCTTATAGTGATCAGAAAGATCAGAAGTTATTTGAAAAATATAGGGGTAAAAACAATTTGTAACAAAGGTTTGCCAACTTGCATCGACCAGTACTTTCATCGACCAGTACAGAATATAGTTCGGGATTTCTTTTATTGTTGGTAAAAACAACCTGGAACACAATACGTAAAACCGCCACTTTTCTCAAACCAGGTCCATATGCGGTCCACCCGAATGCCAACGCCCATTCCCCCATCAACTTTAAGACAGGGAGTGAATCCTCGTCCAGCCTTTTACCCATCGCGCCAATGCTTAATATCCTCCTTCAGGATTACGCACCGGACAATTAAAAAGTCAACTAATATAAGAAATACATACAGTTCCTCCTTGAAAGTTGGTCCAACCAATTCCGTGTACTCATGCTGAGTGACATTGCGAAGTATGAGCCTCAAGCAGTCTACACTGCCTTCTTGTCTGGATTACGTCACAGATTTTCCTACCATATCCGCACGATTCGAGATATTCAACATCAACTGCAGCAGATTGACAAGATCACCGACACTGAACTACTTCATGCACTCACGGCCGGCTGAAATCTTTCCTTGCAGGATCGTAAGCTACTTGCGTTATGTTTATAATAATGTGACTTGGCCGATTTAATTTCTCTCTGAATTTTATTCGTCCAGTGTTTATATATGCGTTTTTGCCATGTCTGTGGAATGCGGTTTGGCGTTTTCTGATCCATATTTTGAGTTTATTTGTTATCCATGGGCGATCTGGTTGGTGAACTTTTAATGTCGTTTGTGGAAGATAGCAGTGGATACCTTGCTTTAACACTTTGATGAATAGTTGGAATTTATCTTCACAGGATGAAGTAGTAAGGAGTGGGTTCCAGTATTTCTGGGTTATCCAGCGACCAAATGCACGTCAGGCACAATCCATCATATCACAAGATATAATTTTTTTAGTTACTTGGTTCTTAGGTCCTAGAAGTGGTTTCGCCAGTATTGTAAAATAATCGGAGGATGCAATTTTAGGCAACCTAGACCGATTTGTCGGGACCAAATCCAGAATACCAGAATCCCTTGTATTAAAAATGATGAGTTGTTCGAGATGATTTGTTTGAGTCAAATCTTTCGATGGAAATCCAGTTCACGTAGGATTGAAGTCGCCAGTAATTATTGCAAGCGCATTTGGCCGACTATAGCTAATAGATTATCAAGGTTACGTTGCAGATGTTGTCGAAGAATAATATTCTCAGATTCTCGATTAGAGGTCGTATGGTATATTACTGACAGTATTATCGATGTTATATTCCTTGCTAAAAATAGGGTCTCATTGAAATCCATAGAGATTCAACTCCTTCTTCGTTAGATTGCTCTAGCCTGTTACAGGGAATTGTATTGTTTAGATAAATGCACACTACTGCTCCTGTTGTAGTCACTCATTACAATATTTCCGAAATAGATTGTATCCTGCATGGATAACGACAGAGGAATCTGGAACATTTGGAGACAACTATGTCTCAGCTATACGTATTGCATTGCCATTATTAAGTTCAGCAACTTTTTTTAATGTCGTCAACTTTCTTTGCGATTCCCGTAACATAGGACAGTTGGTGTATGGTATGATGTACGCTAAGGGACCTTCCTTAATACTCTTGTGATTAACCGCATGTATTTCTTACATTAGTGAAAACAAATTTTATTACAGTTAACACAACAACAAAAAAGGTTTACAACGTGGTTAATTCAAGCATGCTGAGTATATGAAATTTTTAGTTTAGCATAAAATTTGAACATATAAACATTTATTATATGGACATGCAATGGTGTTTTACTGGAAACTAAAACACTCGTAGAACTCATACGTCGCTATATCCGGGGCCAGGTGCGCGTATTTTCCGTATTTCACCCCTGCATTTTCATTGTTGTTGTTTTGAAAATACAAATGGTCTTTGGTTCGTATTTAAAACGAAATTAACGTTGGAAATAAAACGAAAACATTTAAAAGACATCTTGAGATAAGTAAAATTTATTCTAGTTTTATGTTCGCACTATAATTTTAACAAATATCGCATTTACACTGGTCTTTCGCGTGCTTACAGTATTTACATGTCGTCTTTGTGTGTACTTTTGTCACTCTGAATAAGTCCATACAGTATAATAAACCGAACATTAAACGGTTATGAGAAGATATGGATTTATGTTCTCGTGTCAAAAACAATATCTTTTGCCACTCGAACATAAAATCCATATCTCTTCGCAACCGTCTAATATCCTCTATATATCGCGGGTTCGATTCCCACTGAACGGTCAGGCTAACTCTTCAGCCTGCCCGGTGTGGATATACACTCAGAGTAACATCAAAAACAAAATATAAACATATAATTTGAAATTTTAAAGTTTAGAGCTTCTTTCGGAAAGTTCAATGTCCGACGCGATGTGAATGGGAGTTTTCTTCCCGTACGACTGCCTCGCACACAAAGGACTTGTGCACGAAGGAGGGCGAGGGCGATCTTCCGTAACCAGCTCCTGGCAATAGAAGGCTGGAAGTGTTTTTTGACAGCACTCTGATCTGCCAAGGTTGTTACAAATGCCGCGTTTCCCTGCTGCGACCTTCAAATGCGCTTAATACCAGCGGCGTGAACGATTCATGTTCGATCTGGACAATTCTCTGGTTGTGTTGCCGCTACTTCTCCTTTTCATTTGCCTTGAAGACATTGGTGAGGCGCTGTGTGTCGAGGCATAAGGGTCGAATACCCGTACATCAACAAATGCCTTTTTCACACTTCTGCCAGAAACCTCTTGCTGCGATGTCTACTCGGCCGAGTTGGCGCTCGGTGGAAGCGTTTCCCCAGACAGCGGAGCAAGTGCAGGCTCCGTTGACATGTCATATGTGGCTTCATCAATGGCAGCTGCTAGAAGATCTGACATGTTTTGGAATGTGTGGAATTCTCAAACTACATGGTACATATATCCGAGAGAATGGGTATGCCAAGACGTCCCAGACGTGTATGCCTTGCCAATAGAAAACAGGCTGTCAGAATAAGGGGAACTTTGTCAGATTAGAAATCCCGGAACGGTGCTGCACCTCAGGGAACTAAAGTTACTAAACTTGGAGTTATTCTTTTCTCGGTTATGACAAATAAGCTAATATCTGATTGGCATTTAAGGACAAAGTTTGTCGATGACACAGCTGCGCTAGAGATCATTCCCAGGAACTCAATTAGTTATCTGAACAATAATAAGGTAGATGAATCCATCAATTCTCTTAAAAGAGTCTCGACCCACTTAAATGCAAGGAGATGGTGACTAATTTTATGAATAATAACAACTCTATAATGAGGCACTTTGTAATTGGCAGCAACGTAGTAGAAAGGGTAACCAATTATAAATTACTTGGAGTTCAAATGAGAGAGGATCTTAAGTGGAATAAACGTGTTCATTATATCTACAACAAAGCTTGTAAGAAGCTATATTCCCTACGCGTCCTTCGTGCGTTGAGCAAAGGAATACTAAAAGTGCACATATGGAACTACTATCAGACCCGTATTGGAACATGATGTACTAATATGGCAAGCGATCCCTGACTATTTTATTTCTAGAAGTTACTATCCCAAGAGTGCTGCCTCACTCCCAAGGAATCAAAGGCAGCATGTGAATGCAATTTGCTAAATAAGGGCACAGAATAGAAACTAACAGAGGCCGGACTTTTTGGTTTTTCCTATGATTTTGGCGTAACCGTAATTCGTCATCAAAATGCTGACGCCATGCAGCCAGTGCGCTTACGAGAGGCATTCACCCCCTGGTAATATTCAAAATGGCAGACGTCCAGGGGTGATGCCTCTCATAAGCGCACTGGCTAGGATGGTGAATCATGGTGTAGCAGCGGTTACGCCTTTTTGGCCGAGTAGACCTTCTGTGTGTCTTTATTCTGTGATAAGGTGCTGTTTATATCATCCCACTTTGGCAGTACGAGATCAGATGTGAGGCAGGATCATTTTAATGTATTGAAATAAGTCACACTGCACGATCGTGCAAAAAACCACATTATTTTCTGGAGATAGACTATAGTTAACTGTAAACGAAAGGTTGTTCAAGCAGCAATAATAATCTTCTTGAACTACAAGATCTTTTACCAGTATATGAACTTTTGTTTAGCCTAGCGACTTATTAATATTTCAATACATCAAAATCATCCATCATGTAAATCTTCCATCATGTAAACAGCCTCTAAGACACCTGTTCAGGAGGTAGGAAATTAAAGTGCAATTTGAATATGAAACATCTTGCACAAAGTCGAAGGTCAGCTAAATATTCTAATTCTACTTTGTTGGCATGGGCGGTTTTATACTTCAACGGTCATAATTTCTTGCTCCCACACGTACAATTATAATACTGTCAGTGGCAAAGCTACAGTAGCCTGCATGATGAGGCAATGGCGAAACTAGCCATAGCGACAGGTCATGCTACATGTATGTAAGTTTTTAATGATTTGCAATATTCAAATAAATGCAAGTTTGTTAGTATATCATGACCAGTTGCCATGGCTACCTTGCCGCTGAATACTGCAGAATATCATATCTAGAAACACTAAGTTATTTTTTCTCTCAGTTATCGTTTTAATGGCACCTTCAAAGCTACCCCTATCGCAGAACAACTGAACAATCTGCTATTTGTTGACATTTTTGTTTAATAAGTCCGCTTCAGACGACACCATTCATTGTAATGATTAAGATTGTACTCAATAAGAACAGCAAAACTATATTATTAACAAGAACGAAATTGTGAGCAAAATCGAAAAATATCAGTGTATACCCTGAATAGTGACAATTGTAGCCCGGTAGGATTATTTCATATTATGCTAACAATGAACATATAGTCTCAGAGATATAAACAGACCTAATTTCTATAGGAATCTTATTAAGCGCGATTATTAAGACGTGCATACACAACATTCCGCGTTTGTTTTTAAAGCGTGCTGAAAGCACATTGCTATAAATATAATGTTCTGATATTTAATAGACTTCTTGATATCTCGGCAACATGTAAACAACTGAATATATAATGTCCATATTCTAAATATAAACTAATCGTAATACGTGCGTTAATGATTAATAGACGTACATTACTATACCATTCCCTTTGTTTTAACTTGATTGTCAAATATCAAAGTGTTTAATTAAATTTGAAGTTATTTAGTTATTTCATTGTTATGTTAGCTTATTAGATTTGATGGATATTCATGTCCGTATCGATTCGGTGGTCTTCGAATTCGGCTTGATCTTCTTGGTACTTCGTTGTTTTCATTACTGATGGGTGGCTGATTGTCCTGCGAGTTTTCTTCATAATCGAAACCTTCATCATCAGTGTCTTCTTCTCGTGGTTTATTTATTCGCTTGAAATGTGACACGTTCCGTTTCACAATGTGACCATCTTTACTTTGGGCAAGTATCTCTGAACCAGTTTTCTTTATCACTTTATACGGTTTGTGATTAAAATTCGCAGTTAGCTTGTTTTTCTTTTCTTGTCTAACCAGTACATAATCTCCAACTTGTAGATCACTTTTTCTTGTGTTTGATTTGCATATTCTCGGTTGCGTTCTTGTCGTGTTTTCTCATTATCTCGAGCTTCTTTATGTCGATTGACAATCTTCTTGCTGTTTATAACTGGTAATTTTCCTTTTATCACTCGGTTAAAAAACAGTTCTGATGGAGGTACTCCTGTAGTGCAATGTGGAGTGGTACGATATTGTAAAAGAAAACGGTTCAATTCTTGTTTCCATGGTCGTCCTTCGAGTGTCGCTATCTTGAGCGCTTTTCCTAACGGTCGCATAAATCGTTCAACTGTAGCATTACCTTTGGGCCAGTAGGGTGTTGAAAACTTAGCTTGAATCCCAATGGCTTACAGATATCGTGCATATTCGTCTCCGTTAAAAGGGAGACCATTGTCAGATATAATGGTGTCAGGAATGCCATGGACTGAGAACATTTTGTCAAGTTTTGGAATGACTGTTGAGGCTCGTGTTGAATGAACGATCTCAACCTCTGGGAATCTGGAGTATCTATCTACCGCCACTAAAAGATATTCAGACGATGGTAGTGGACCATAAAAATCTATGTGGACAGTTCTCCATGGTAACTCTGGCATTTCGGTCATACGTAATGGTTCTGGAGGATTCGCCTGTCCGACAGCTTGACAAGTATGGTTGCCGGATTGTAGCAAAATTCAATACACACATTTTATATTCAATACACACATTTTATATTCAATATACACATTTTTATATTCAATACACACATTATATATTCAATAAACCATTTTATATTCAATAGTTACCGAAATATATTCAATAGCTTCGCAAAAACATTCAATAACCTTGTTAAATATTCAATACAACATCTGAAATATTCAGTAAATTACACCGTAAAATATTCAATGCGGCCAAAAAAATATTCAATAAAACAACCTCAAAATATATTCAATAGCTTTTGACCAGCGGTATACCGCCAAAAAAATAACATACACCACTGGTAGTTTTTAAAAATACATTTCCGTAGAGTTGCCGATTGCTTACGGGGATATACGGTTGTGAACTTGTGATGTTTCCCTTCGCGACCGCGTGCAACCGCAGTTCTATAAATTTACATTTTATATAGTATGGATCGAAAAGCCGAAATACGAAGAATTGTAGAGGAAGTTATTTCGGAAAGGAGTAGAGACAACAACACCGGCAACCATAGCCCCATCCTCCTGTCAGTCGTGGTGAGGCTGGTGAGCAGAGCGAACTTGGTAAAAGTCGACCTACAAGTCAGACTCGTCTTTGTATGTATTAAATAATAATGTTAATAAAAGTATAACTGTAATACAGCAAACTACATTTTAACTTAAGTCAAAAAGCTTTATACGTGCAGTGTTTATACAAGTATCTGCTATAAATACTTCTGTAAAACAGAAAAAGAAACTGAACTACAACATATGCATATCGCTTAGGGGCCAATATTCACAAAGGATGTCCGAGCCGAGAGGGGGGAGGGGTGTTTGGAAAATCAGGTAAAACTCGGACATAGGGGGTGGGAGGAGGGAGGTTTTTAGGAATCCGGATGTCCGAAATTTGAAAAAATTCAAAAACCAATTTCTTTTTCCTCTATTTTGAACTCTCCTTCCCATTGTGAAATTGGCATTTTGAACACTTCATAATATTATCTAATTATTTCCTTCAATACATTTATAGTTATAAAAAAGTTATAAAAGTAAAAAAAAGTTTTTTACTCTTGACATATACAAGGTTGCATGTTTTTTTGCGAGGCATGGCGGATGTCCGGGGGAAGGGGTCACTAATTTGGACAATGCTAGACAAGGGGGAGGGGGGTCTAAAAATCCATCATTTGGCCGGGGGGGGAGGGGTGAGAACATATTTTTACCAGCTAAATTGTGACTCCCTGGAATTCAGTTTATATACCCACTCCCTGGAATTTCCTATGACGTATATTCCTAACCCATTGAAGTACTGATATTTTTATAAACCCTTGTGCCTTGCATGCATGTTTATTTATTTCACATCCTCTTATGAGGCTTGCACCAATACGGGTGTACGTTTAATGTCCACTCCCTCCCCCATGGATGAATTTTTCTGATTTTGTTTCTGAGGGGTTAAGCCTATCGGCCATCCTTTGATGACTGCGATATTTCTGAGGGGTAAGTGGAAAATTTACAAAGTTATGTAAATCTTTTTTCTTAGGGGTTAAAATTTTACTGGCCTCATCCACGGGTGGGGGGGGGGGGGGGATATTAAATGGAATGGACCCTTTTCAGTGGGTTAACAAACAACAAGTCAATTTCTGAAGTCTTCATCACTCATAAACTTGCATGAAAACAAATTTATCAGTCTATCCCCTCCCAATCCTTCCCCTAATATATTATTGGCCCCCTTGACAGCTTGACCTGAAATGCAGTGTTCTATACTTTTTAATGTTTCAGCCACACAAAATATAACTGGAGTGGTGCGTCGAGCTCGTGACTTGCTTCGATCAAATGCTGCATCTGTCTCCTCAAATGTATCATCTCAGATTCCAAAGCGTCGTCTTGTTAGCCATTCATATGCGAAGGAGCCGAGGAAAAAAATTCCCGAGCCAAAAATGTTTGAACTTATATGCCTAAATCATGTTTCTCAAACAACCGAGGAAGAATCTTTGGAATCTGATGGTATCATTCCTGACTACTCAATAACAAACGATGATATTCTTTTTTGTGGAACTGTAGATGTCATGACAGATGACAATGAACAGATGATGAGAGAAAAGATATGTAAAGTTATTAGTGTTCGGCTTCCAAATGTTACTGAGTTTGACTTTGAATTTGTGAAAGTGTCTCGGAAAATTGTTTCAACACCAGTTTGCAGCACTGATCAGTGTTGGGACTATGCTCAAGTGAAAGTGATAGCTGGTCAAGGGAAACTTTATGTACATTTGAACCAGTCAATTGATTTGCTACGAGATACCAGTATTGGAAAGGATGATTCTGCAAATTCATCCAATTCCGGTCATAGTAACATAGATCAACTTTGCCTGATGTTTCCAAGAAAACCCAGGTCAGAAATTGAAGAAGCATTATCAAGTAATCATGATGATATCCACAGTGCAATAGCAGATCTTCTGAATGATAATGTTGAACTTATTGAAACAGTGCACACTACAACTGAAAGTGAAGGTACTGTATTTTTATTATAACTTGTCACTCATTATAAAAATACCTATTTAAGTTAAGTGGTGAATTTTGTTCGAATGGATTAATGGACAGGACACAGACAAAATTAAAATCTCATATCTTGTTGGCAAGTTGTTTGCCTAACAAGTTGGTTGACAATTATTTTTTATTTTAGTAAGTTAAGGTTTGTTAACCATTAAGACACAAGGGTTTTCTTTAATTGGTAAGTAATCATCAGGTGTTAGACAGAGTAAAATAATGGTTTGACTGGTTAATTTCTAGTTCAGGGCCTTCCAAATGCACTAATGCAGGCAGACTTGCATAATATGTTTATTGTCAAGCTAACGCTCAGGTAGAATTTAGGGGGGGGGGGGCACATGGCAAAGGACTAAAAGTATGCTTTTTGTGATGAAAAGTGCCCTTTTTGTACAAGCTAACGTCGCTGTAAATACTATATTAACATCGAAGGTGCCCTTTTCGTTTGGAAATTTTGATATTTTTAAAAGAAATTTGGTCAAAAATGTTCATTGTACATTGCAATTCAGTATGATATGACTGGAAAATTTTTTATTTCTACTAACCCCCCCCCCCCC